>JAUZST010081930.1:0-20447 GCA_034779995.1 Parotocinclus haroldoi | reverse complement strand
ATATCACAATATATCTAAATATATATATATAGATATATATATATATATATATATATACTTGTTGCAAAAATTAGGGGATTAGGGGATATTTCATTATGGGTGATTTTATTTTCATTTTGAAGTATCATAATGAAAAAAAATGAAATGGCCCCTCTTTTTGTGAGCAGTGCATACATTTCTTCATGGACGTTTTTGTTCCTTAGAAAGGCTGTTAGCAAGGCAAGGAATTTCATGACTCTCTCCAAGGGGCTACTTCTTGAGTCTCACTGGTTCATTCATTCACTGAATTACTTCAAAATGTCTGACAGTAAAAAGCCTTATTGATCTGCAGCAGGACAGAATCTCTGATAGAGCAGGCATACCTCTATATCAATCATAGCTCTATATTTACTTCACAATAAATGCCTGGCATGAGGGGTTCAGTTCACCTTTAGTCATTAGAAAATAATCATTGTGCTTGTGCAAACAGAACGGTGGAAATACCCAGGATTACATAGAAATTGCTTTATATAGGTGATATTTTCAGCATTAAATGATGATTTGAGCTCTCATATCATATCATAGTCATATCAACTATTTAAACTAAGGGTGATAAAACTGGGTGCTATTGAAACAGGTTTCGTTTTGCTACTCCACAAAAAACGTAAGCTGGCTCTGAAGACTTTATATAAGGACATTTTGGGCATGTGGGAGCATGTGGCAGCAATATGCTGCCTTGTACCTACAGGGAATCATTTGATGCATTTGGATCATCAGTGGGAATTGTGAACTGAACTGGATTTTGAAATTAAATCAAACTTATCGCCGTAACGGAATCTAACTTGAATGAGAGGTCATGCTATCCGCCTGAAATCGCATTAGGCATCATTCATATAAAATGCTCTAATTTCCTGGCGTTTCTGGTCCGTAAAACGCCTCTCAAAATGAAGGTGTGTAGAAGCCCAGCACTAATCGTATATGCAGGTATTACCTCAGCTGAATCGCTCACTTGCAATTTTGAAAGGCACTCAGCTCTGTTTGCCCTAGAACTACAAAAGGACAAATGGCACACAAAAGCGAGTTCTCATGAGACAGTCTGTTTGGACTAAAACAATGGCGCACACCGAGGTTTGGCTTACAGGCTGACAGCCAAGGCCTTTACTTAAATTGGGAGGGGGAGTGAGCAGCTTTGAAAGCAGAGGCTTTGCTAACTGAAGCTCTCATTAGAATTTCCAAAGACTTAAATGCTGTTTAAATCCATGTAAAGCTCACCTTGAGTAGGATATGTGAAGCAATGGGATTAAATGGCTGGATTGTTGCAAAACATGCCACATTTATTGCCAGTTTGTTCATAATAAACAACATTAACATCTTGTCGGGTTCTAGGCGGTGTTAACTGGCTGAAGTTGACGTTGGGGTGCTGCATACACTCCCTTTCTAAAGTATTGGGACAGTGAGGCAAATCCTTTTCTTTTTCCTGTAGACGGAAATCGTTTGGGTTTGACATTAAAAGGTAAACATGAGACAAAAGATCAACATTTCGATTTGATTTGATTTGATTTGACTTGCAGGTATTTGGTAATCTGGTGCACAGCTCACCTTTTGTCTGAACCCACCCAGAGCAAAAGTACTGGAACATGTGACTGCGAGGTCTGTTTAGTTTAGCTTAGTGTGTTCTGTTGCATTGACGATTCAAACGCTAAATAGCGATGAATGTCTATGCTCATTTTCAGATTTGGGTTTTGTCTGTGCAGACTGTGCACTTATAATTAGAGGAGTAACCAACATGATAACCAGAGAGCCGTCTATGGATGGAAAAACAAGCAATTGTGAAGCTGAGAGAAGATGGAAAGTCAACCAGAGCCACTGCACAAATATTGTACAGATTACAGCAAGAAAAAAAAAAAGATTGGCCTCACTGTTCCAATATTTTGAAGGAGAGTGTAGATACTGGGTAGATATTGGGTTTTGGATGCTCTTTATCATTAGAGTTTTGGTTTTAGATGGTGGTAGTAGACAGATGTTGAGCTGCCAACATACAGATAATAGGCTCTATATGGAGTTAACAGTTTAGAGGTGGTTTTTGGGGTTCTTTATAGATACAGTAGTTTGGTTTTGTGCACTGTATGATTAGAATGAATGGTGTTAATAGACATAGATCTAGAAGTGGTAGATCTGGTAGTAGTTTGGTTTAGTTTGGTAGTTGTGTGCTATATATCTTTGATGTTAGGTTTTAGGTTATGTTAGGAGATTGAATTTGGCTCTGAGGTGCACCATAGATACAGCGGTTTGTTTGCGGTTGCCCTATCTCATTTGAATGAGATGGTTTTAGTAGACAGACCTTGGTTTCTAAATGGGTTCTAGTGGGTTCTCGATGGTGATTCAAGTCGCAAAGTGCAAACTTAGATGGTGAATGTATAGTTAAAATAAATGTTAAATTAAGTTCGGCAACTGCGGATCATTTATTATTTTTATTAGTTTTATTTGGTGCCTCTGCCACTCTGCTTTCTAAATAACGGCATCAGCCGCTACAAAACCTAATAGACAGATGTTGGCTTTTATGGGCTTTAGTGATACAGAAGTTGAGGTCTGGATACGTTATAGGTTATACATTATATTTTTGTTCAGGATGCTGTAGTTAAGACTCTCTTTGTTGGGTCCAAGACGATTCAAAACTGAATCCAAGTCTGAACTAAGATAAAGTGGTCCTGACCCTTAGTTCCCTGACAACCTGATCTGAAGGAAGGATATCTGCATGTATTATCATAATCATAGTTTGAAATAATTTTGCAGGCTTCTATACAGATTCGCTTTGATCAGAGTAATGCTCTATATAACACACTCTGAGTGACTAGCATACAAGAAGCTTAAAATACAAGCTTAAAAGTACAGTCAAACCCTAGTATTTGAATGTAGCTTGGTTCAGCTCATAAACATTGAGATAATGAGAGCCAGTCATACTTTTAGTGATATAGCTTAATGTAGTAGCTCCAGATACGTTCATGCTTGCTCCGGGCATATTTTAATTGGTTAGTATTGTTGTTGCACTTATTTTAAGCTTTCAGCAAACATAAGTGACTTATTAAAGCACAAAAGCAGCAAACAGCAGTGCCGATCACTGAATCTTTAACCTTTTTAAGGTTATTTAAAAGATTGGGTAACAGGTGCCAAGGTGGAGCAGTGGTTCCATAGACTCGAGACTCCCTGTCTCTCTCTCTCTCTCACACACACACACACTCACACACACACACACACACACACACACACACACACTCACACACACACACACACACACACACTCTCTCATACTCATACACTTTAAAAAATGCCAACTGAACCTAAAGCATGAGAAAGGTTCCCAGAGTCAACACAAAGACATGGGAAGGACATATAGTGAGAATTAGAGATAATATAGTCAGTTAAAGTGAGAGTATACAGGTCTCTATAGGAAAACCAGGTCTCGAAATTTGTAAGGTTTCAGTGTTATTCACTGTATCAACATTCTGCTTGATTTGCATCAATATGATCATTTTTCAAAGAGTAAAAACCTTAGAAACATTTATTGCACAGTTCGATTAACATTCATATCAACACCAGCAGCAGCAGTGATAATGATTGTGCTTTATCTGATTTTTGGGTTTTGATGGGTCAAATTTTAACCTAGAGTATTTTAATGAGTTTTGTTGCTAATTACAGTTATTTGTTACATGATTTGGAATGATATCACGGTCCGTTCCTGCCCTCTAATGTTTTCCTAAATGAATTGGATGAATCAGAAGTCTTTGTGGTTTAATGATGATGGACAAAGGTCGGTCGTGAGGTAAACTTTGTTAAGACCCGCTTATCTAATCCGGTGCGAAAATGCTGCTTTTAAAGCATCTCTGTTTCCGCTGTTTGTTAAAAGCCTTTTCAGTTTTCTTAATGGTTTTATATTTATTGACTTTGGAAAACCACAGACCCGTGTACACCCGTGATGAGCAGTTCACCATCTCCTGGTGACAGGGGGTGTCCATTATCCAGACACACTCACTTGCTCTGCCCATAACATAACTATATTCAAGTTTTTACTCAGCTGTTTCCACAGGCATGTGCTGATTAAAGTCTGCATGTTCGGTAAAATGTGGCACTGATCAAAACGTTGCTGCTGAAAACTCGATTGGAATCCTACTATCTACAGAGAATCTGGAAATTTACTGGATATTTACAATGACTGTTAAAAATATTCAGTGATGTATTGCTATGACCCGGTCCAGGGCAAGGCTACAACACTTATCAGGATGATGTGATGGACAGGTACGTTTCATTTAACTGCATTAACGTTACGTTAACGGGACACTAACGTGAAAGGGACCAGACATAACTGTGGTCACACAGCCTTTTAAGGCTACAAAAATATAAAGGGTATTTTCTCCAAACTGTAAGTGTACACAGGGGTACAGCTGGAACGGTACCGTCAACACAATCCAAAGACAAAACAGTTATACACATTTTTAAATTTATGGAAATGCACAGTAATTATAGTAAGACAATACAGTAACGTACTGCCATGACACTTAAGATCCTTAAGATGATGGTATGATGTTTGATTGAAACCAAAAACTAATTGACGGACAGTATTATAAACAAAATGAAGCATCGGATGAAACAGGGACTCAACGAATGAATGTCTACCCATTTATATAGTTATGGTAGAAAGAATATACAGGCAGTGAGTGGACCAACAATGGAGCACTGCCTACAATAGAAAAGGCACAAACATGAGAATATTGAACAAAAAGTCCCTAAACACACCAACCTAGTTACAATGGTTTCTAGCAGAGGTGCTCTGAAGGCAGTTGTCTTGGCCTATTCCAATTTCCATATAAACTGTGAGCTAAGAAGCAGACTTCAGCTCTTAACTCCCACCTCTGCTTGTGGATCCACAATGTTGATTGACTGTTGAGTTGACAGGCCGTTTATGGTTGGGGGTAAAGAACAGAATTTTATTTCCCCTCATAGATTATTCTGAGTTTTAAAACCTTGATTGTTAAGAAGAAACGGGCAAGATGCCAAACAGCCTGCATGTTTTTGGGCCAAACAGCTATAACTAATCCCTGGTGCCTGTTACAAAACTAATGAACTAATAATAATAATAATCAATAATTATTATATTACTGTGTAGTTTGAGACTCAAACAAAAAAGACACTAACAGTTCGTTCAGAATACTGAATAAATATGTGTCCCGAAAAAGACCAGATCTAAATCTTGGGAGACCAATGTCCAAGATCGATCGCCAACACTACAGTCCTAGTTAACAGGCAGAATGTGGCGTTATTTCATATATACAGTATTCTCTATAGGGTGGATTGTGGATGGTGTCAGTAGACAGATGTTCAGTTCTGGATGGTGTTAAAAAAAACAGATGTTAGCTAGGAGGGCCGTAGCCCATGTTCCTCCTGTGGCTGCCAACTGCTTAGTTTTTACCAGCATAGGGTGAAGTTCTCTGGTGAGTGCAAGCACATCTGCCATCTGTGCAGTCCAAACAGGGGTCACTTTTGCAGTGGAAGGGAGATGTAGCCTCTTCTGACCTTCCCACTCTCACACACAGCCAGTTGTGTATGTGCAGCATCCGGCCAGGTCAGAGGCACTGCCAAGACTCAGACTCGGGTCTACGTGCTGATGGTCTGCCATATGTGACTGCGTCTCTGTGTGCCATCATTTTCATTATACATTTATACACAAGTTCTTTGTATGCCAGTCTGACCTACGGCAACTCTTCCATCCTTCCAGTCTTACGTCCAACTAACCGTCCTCCACCACCTCCAAAGTGTTTCCATATTTAAGTATGTGATGTGACATTTTATTTACGTACATTTTTTTAAATTGCAAACCAGGCTGTGTCACATTTTGTTTTCTGAGAGGACATACAGATAGTGAAAATGGATAATGGATAATTCACTGGCATAAAACAGGAGAAGAGCAAAAGAAATTGTATTTGTCAAAAGTGAATTCAAGATTAGTAATCACCAAATCAGCGGCACAAATTCACACATTCTTTTAAGTTGAACATTTATCGTGACGACATCAGTGTATATACACTACTCACAAAATACTAGGGGAGTATTTCATCTAATTTTTGTGTGAGCAGTGTAAATACATTTCTAATGAACCGAAATAGTTCCAGAATCCCACACTGGGAATATTATAACTCCTAACGTACACCTTTAATACTTATTATTGTTATTTCTGCTGTAGTTATTATAATTACTATTAATAGCACCGCATATATCAGTAGCCATTTTATTAACTACACATGGCTGGCACTGGTTTTTATCCCCTTATGTCTTCACAACTGTCTTCATTGTTCTTCATGGCGTAGATTCAACAAGTATCCAGAAACCAATCCAGAGATTTTGGTCCATATGGACATTCATGCAGTTTCTGGGAGTATTCTTAATGTAGTTATTACTTTTGTTATTGTTGTAATTATTGTAATTATTATTTGCAGTAGAATAATAGGCAGAACGGTTATTTATGTTGTCGTTTTAGTACTACAGTTAATAATACAATGATTGATCATTGTGGTAATAATTACAAGAATATAACAAATAACTACAACAAAGCAAAAGTACGCTGCTCACAGAAATGAGGGGATGTTTCAAAAATCAATATGAAGAGGATCCCACGAGAACTGCTGGATAATCTGATCCTGTTCATGCTCCATCACTGTCAGGGTTTTTGTTTCAGTCTTGGGTGACCCTACACCCTACTGAACAGTCAATGTGGGGGCACTCTGGTCCAGTTTAACATTCTCCTGTTCATGAATATATCACTTACTACTCAATCACCATAATTAAGTTTACATCCCATTTGCATAAACGAACAGCTTTCTTTGATTTTTTTTTTTTTAATTTGCTTTTCTGATGATCTTGTTTAATGGAATAAAATGAAATGCTCCTTTTTTAAAATCGCTTCATATTCCTTTATAAACATCCCCTAATTCTTGTGAGCAGTGGCATGAGTGTAATATAAAATATCCATATTGTTTCTATATAAAACCGATCATTGTATTTATTATTTGTAGCACTGAAAATGCACATTACATTACAAGATGTATTTATATTATGAACTCAAATACACTGAATGCATTATTGTCATCACAATTAGCACGGAAATTTCAAATAGGAAGAAAGGAAGCAGCAGAGCTGACAGAATCATATCCTAAATTCCATCAGCAATCCTCTATGCATGCTGCAGCATGTACAGCTCAATCAAGTACTTGCCTTTTAGAAGAGCTCTTCAACATATTTATTCAGAGAAAAATCACACAAATCAGTGGAATAAAGTGAATTCCTGATGCATGTCTGGTGGAGAATTGCTGCTGACTAGTGAAGCTCAATCTGCCTGAGCCTGGAGCCAGGTAGCATCATCAGACTGTGCTAAACCAACTAGCTTTGCCTCCATTATCATAATGACATATGAGTAATCAGATGAAATGGCCACAATCAGCCCTCCTCCTCCCCCCATACCGGCTTTAAACATGTCTGGTGGTGTGGGTGGATTAGTCCGCGGGGAACGGCGGTCGCACAGTCCTAATGTCCCTGCTGATTACTTCCCTGGCCTGCTCAACATGTAGGAACCGTACTGAGATCTGCAGAACCTCAGTCGAGTGTGCATCCCAGTCACAGGACACACTCATTACAGAAGACAGAACACAGATGGCGCATACCTTTTTTCAAATTAACACGCATTTGGTACCAGCCATCAGTTATAGCTAAAAAGTTTCTTTGTATAACATAAATAGCGTAATAAAAACAGATGCAAACTTTAGAAAAGCGGAGCTCGAGGGCAGGAACGAGCCAGGGATCTCCGGAGCTATATGCACAAACCGCTGGGCAGTCTGCCTAATAAATAATGGAAGTCAGCTTAAACTTGATGCAGAGAGTTAATATTTGTACCCCTGCTTTTTTTTACCATAAAATGATATTATAAAGTCAAAGAGAGATGCCTTAAAATAAAAAAAATATATACAATTATGATCTGCTCATAACTGTTACATAGAGGGAAGGGAATCTTGACCTTTCCTATATCTTGCACAATTTAGATAATAAGGAATTAAACCTTTAACCCACAATATTCACTATATTGAAATATGAAATATGGTAGGGTTGATCAAAGGATTTATGTCTGAGGCCAGGGAATAATGCCTCTATATGCTTCCCATCAATACTAGGTGCAGTATTTTTACTAGTTGTCTAGTCACTAGACTAGTATTTGTTTTCCAAAGCAAAAAGAAACTCTAAACTCTAATTTATTTAAATGTCATTTTTAATGCTGACGGCAAAGACTGCATCAAATCGTTGTTGTCATTTGAAATAGCAGACATACACAGCCTCTAAATTCAAATTCAGGAAGCTTTAGTGCTTCCTTAGCTTAGCGCTTTTAAAGCTGCCACTAAATAAACGTGTAAACCAGTACGGCAGTGCAGTGCTGAACCTGTGCGATCACGCGTCAGAGGGGCTCTTGGATGGTTTGGAAATGTCGACCGAAAGAAAACTGATAGTTAAGGCAATCGTTAATATTCTATTTGGAAGCTTGTTGTGATGCACGTCGCACCACGAGCGCTACTTCAATATGTTCCGGGAGCTTTTCATTTGATGCCCACTTTCCAGATCACTGTGTTCCCTTACCAGATGTTGTCCAAATTAAACACTGCAGTTAAGATTAATACAGAATTGGACTCATCTCTCCTGAAGTGGTTTAGCATAGTGTTTTTAAGAAGACCTGCTCTATTTACTGTCTGCAGTCCCATGGTGACTAGTCTCTGTAACCCCTAGTGAATAGTCGGGGATCAGTACAGATTAATAGAATAATTCGTTTTTTATTAAAAAATATATATATTTTTTAATGTATTTATTATTATTTTTTAATATATATACACACCGTTAGGGGTTCATGGTTAGAGGGACTGGGGAGTGAAAAACAGGTGCAGGGGGAAGGGGAGCAAACAAAAAGGAGACAAACAAACAAGTGCATATATATATATATATATATATCAAAATATAGCTAAACAGAATCATGAACTTATGTGTAATTTTATCTAATGAGTTTGCTACTGTATATCTTGTGTTAGTTTATTATATGGTTTACTGTAATGTTTGAGTTGGATGTGTCTAAATTAAGTCTGCGTCGGTATTTCTGAGTGTCTGAGTCTGAGTGTGTGTCTAGAGGGAGATATTCCACTAGTAAATTTTTCCAGTGGTTGATGTTAGTTGTTTTTTGTTTTCCAGTTTATAAGGATGATTTTCTTTATATATCCAAAATTAAAAGAGCTGGCTCGCCTGTTCAAAGTCCCGTACCGATAGCCAGCATGATTGAAGGTGTGGGCAGAGCCGTAGGCACTCAGACTGTGACTGTTACTCACTGAATGGATTCAATCTCAGAGAAGCTATCGGTTCTGCAGACAAATATGGATAAACTGAGGACCAAAATTCATGAGAGTTGTGTGTAAAACTGGGATCACTTGAGTCTACAAACAGTCTACTATTGGCACCCTTCTTATCTGTGGTTTGGCCTTGAGTTCAGGCTGCAGAGAGTACATTTACATTTATGCCTTTTAGCAGACGCCCTTATCCAGAGCGACTAACAATTCATACAGTCTTACAATCCAAGCACTTGTGGGTTAAGGATCTTGCTCAGGGACCAAACTGTAGTAACTTGATTTGAACCTTCTGGTCCGTAGTCAAGAGTAAAACTCCTCCAGAAGATTCTGCTTTTATGGAAACCTGGCACCTCCTCCTGTTTCCTTGGACTGCTTGGGCGTGGCTTGCATGGAAGTGTTCCCTACTGTGCTATGGACATGGACTGGCAATTCTTTTTCGGCTCCATCCCCCCAGTAGCATCGAGACGGGTCTGTGTGAGCACCACTACGTGGCTGCTATAGACCACTTTTTGTTTGCTGGTTCTTTTTTGTCAGTGTCATTACATGTGCTTATGTACTAAGGAGTTGTTTTCGTGCTCATATACTGTACTCCTTGGAGGATAGTAGGTTCACGGGGCTTTTTAAAATCTCCAATCTTTCCCGATGTTTACCATGTTCTAATTTCTTCTAGAAATTTCCCCATTGTGGGACTAATAAAGGATTATCTTATCTCATCTTATCATAAGAACACGAGAGAGAAAGAAAGACAAAGAAAGACTATATGAGCAAGATTTAATCTGCCCAATCAATGTTATTATTATTATTATTGGTATAATCATGTGTTTTTTCTTGTTTTTTAAATTTTTTTTATTTTCCTCCTATCCCCTGATTTTTATTTAGCCAAGGATGTAGGCCACAACTGGAAGCATAGACTAAGTCTAATAATTAAGGAAAATCAAAAGTAGATCACTTTGGCTTTGTTTAGAAGTTAATTAATGGTTGTTTGTTTTATGTTCTAGCTGCACAATTTACTGCAAGATACATCATGGATGTACACACACGATGCAGGGCAAGGCACCACTCACTCAGCAGATAATGGGCCGCAGAACCGTTGCTCTTGGCCATTTGGGTGGGTAGGAAAAAGGGTATCAACCTGCACTAGTTACTGACACCAAATGTTACTACAAATGACTGAGCCGTTTGAAAAGCCGTAAAATTGAGCAGTTTCAAAGGGCAGATTTTTTTTTTTTACTATTTGAGATGGCTAAATACTTCCTTTATTTAAAGACGCTGTATCTTGTTTCAGTAAACTTTGTAATAATAATCTTCATGAATAATTTGGATTCTAGATTCTTATAGGTCTATTATAGTTATTTATGGATTTCCCTGGATTGGATTACTTTTAAAATGACCATTTTACTGTATGTTGTCCGTATCTAACCTTATCTTAACGTTAACACACAACGCTGTCTGTATTTTTGCAAGACTATATTACATGTGAATTCTCAGTTCTCGTTCCCCATTGAACACAATTCTTTGTCCATATAAACAAAGTACTACAGAATGGCCAAAAGAGTCCATTTGAGACACTCCTAATTGTCACACAGGGACTCCAGAGACTTGAAGAAAAAGGGACGGCAAGGATAACACAGAGAGGCACCGGTGATTTGGAATGGGACCCAGGAGCTGCGACTGAACCAGGAATGAAGGGTACGAAACCCACAAGGCCAGGACAAAACCAAGAAAGAACGCAACTGCAAATGCGACTGCAGGCTCACGCAGTTTGGAGTCCCAGGTTTGTCAGTTGGCTTCGGGTGGCGTTGTGAGTGCCACCTTGTAGCGACCAGACGACAAGGACCCACGTTATTTTTAGCCCCGAAGAAGCTTGTCATCCCAGTGTGTGTGCCCAAGAGGTTTTATCATCCAGGCACAATTCTCTTTACTGTCCCAACTCCCATTTTCCCAGAGTGGGCGTGTCCTTCATTTTCATTAGTTAACATAGTAGTAGCATGGCAGACGACACAATCCTCGTAGCAGTAAAAATAGGTTCGGATCGTTCTGAGCAAAGAACAGTTCGCAAGTGGTGTGAGAAGCTTTGGATGGTACTACTCACCCACACATTAAGATGTGAAAATCCGGGCTGCTGTGCAGGAATATTTTTTGCCTCTGGTTCTCCCTCCCCCACTCTTTGCTCTGGACTGAACGGCCAAACATTGATTTCATTTTGTAATCTTTGATACGCACCGAACATGGACCGTAGCAGGCGTTCTCAGACGCAGCCGCGTGTTTGTGCGATACTCTTTGAAAGTGCTGGAATGTATCGAGCGTGTGCTCCTTAGGCCAGTGAGCTGATCAGACAGACTTCTAACGGTCATGAATAATAGATCCGCTCGATTGTGATTAAATGCTCAGAATGCCGGCGCGAACAGGTGCTTTTGTGCCAGACGCCCTCAAATCGTACCGGTACCTTGTCTTTATTCATACGATATATAAATAGAGCAACGTATCCATGGAGATGCAGTTGCACAAATTGCGGTAGACTCACGCTCGGACTACTGCGAGATTGTTTTGATTGGTTTGTTGTGATGTGTAGCTCTTACTCCATGGGTCGCTGAGTGGTTCTTACTGTTGGCCGTGCTTTTAAATATTTATTCAGTAGAACATGCAGAGAGCGAGTGGAATTCCCCCTTTCTCAACACATTATTGGAATAGATCGTTGAAGAGGTACAACCTTGCGTGAGGCTTTGTTCATAAGGTTTTGTTCACCGGGCATAACGCTTTGATCTTAAAGCTTTGTTCGCTAGACATAAGGCTTTGTCCACTTAGATCTAAGCTTTGTTCAACAGCAATAAGGCTTTGTTTCTTAAGACTTAAGGCTTTGATCATAAGACACCGTGTTTTATGCAAGATATAAGGCTTTGATCATAGCTTATAATTAGTGCTGGCTCTTATTACCAATTGTGTATCACTTTTCTTTTTAGTATTCTTTCGATTGCACAGTATATCACACTTTTTAGGGGTGTGTGTGCGCGTGGAGGGCGTGGTTCGTTTTTTATACAGGTTTGTACCTTATTCTGCCGTCACGAGAACGTAGAATATTAGAAGAAATCAATCTTATACACAGTGAAGGCTTTGATTATTATAGGGCTCATTTTTACACGATGTATGAGAGAATCAGTATGGACGAAACAGCTGCAGATTTAAAAACAATTAACAGTAAAAACTGCTAAAAAAACCGTTTTTACACACGTTCGGTGTAATGGTGCTGTTTTAAATGTCTTAAAATCTTCCCCGACGCTGTCGGAGATCCGTTCCCTTTCGCTTGCTTTATCCCTGTATACATACAGCATACTGTCAGGCTACAGTTATGACTTATGTCTGAAATAAAACACAAATAATTTGGGTCAGATTTGAATTATCCACCAGGTCCGTCCTCCAAAGAGGATGGGTCCTCGCTGAGTCTGGTTCCTTCTGGTAAAGAAAGACAGTGGCAAGGAACAACTCCCTTAAGGTGGTGCCGTTCTCTGGGGAATGTCCTGCTATAAAAGCCTCGGGTCTGGGAATTCATGTGGACGTCACTACTTACACGTTGTAGCGTTCTGAGGTATTGGTGTCTGTGGTGTTGTGACTTACTGTTGTGTGTAGTTTAAAAACAACATATCGCGCAGCTTTAGCGATAAGAAGAGGTTGACGTTGTGAATAGAGAGGGATGTAGCGTACTGGCCTATTCCAAATTCAGCACAGAACGCAGGTACGCATATGTGCACGAGCTAGTTATTCCCAGCAACGTTCTAACCTCTCACCTTCTCCGTCATCCTCCTCCGCCATCCTCAGCACGCAGCTTGAGACGGGTTGCCATACGCGTTACGAAAGCAGTATTGTGTTTAAATAAATAACTGTACCAATATCTTATTTTGGCTCTGTATGAGAGTCCGGGTCAGTGAGATGGATAAATGATGGATGGAGTAAGGCAGAAACCGGGAGAATGAAGCAGCCAATTCAGGACATGTCCTGCTTAATGCAGTCGTTCATTAGCAATGTTTCCGGAGGGTCATTACGATCCGTTTAAGTCTAAAAAACACGTGGAGGAACAAGAACTACTCAAAAGTGGTCAGGTAAGCGAAGAAAAACCCTTACACTACTAGTTAACGTTTGACTGGAATTGTAATGGTGGATGCCAGGAGCGTTTCTAGACTTCATGTCATGCTGGGGCACACAGAATTTAGAGGGGCACCCCTGCACCCTACTACTTGCCAATCAAAAAGTCAATCTGCTAAATAGATGAAGCGATTTAACCTTAAACAGGGCCGTTACTTTGCTATGGATGAGAACGGAAGAACAGATGAACACTAACGAATTAGTACTAATTGCATTAATTTAATATACATGATGCCTTTGGCCGGTTTAACGAACGCTTTTGCTTTAATGGCCAAAAGATCTCGCTATGCTATGTGCTATCATTGCCTTGTCTACAGCGAGGCGCACTTTCTTTTACATGTCCTTTTCCCTGTATGAAAAACCCAGGAAAAAACATACTCACATGCTTTTGCAAAGATGCTGAGGCATTATGGGAAATGTAGTGCTTGTATTGAATTGAAGCGGCATCTCCTGTAGGCTAAAAGTGACTTTATATTGCAGTGATTGTAGTGTGGCGTGGCAGTATTTTACTGCTGCACGTAGCCCAGCAAAGTGGGTCTGATGCCACTGGATTCATTAGAGAAGTCCTGGATCCCTGGAGCTTCACTGAGATTCTGGTTACGAACTTGATCTCCAAACAACAAGGACAAATCATCTTCAAAAGAATACACAAGTTTCTAATTGGACTTTCTTGCCTTGGAGGCCCTGTAAAAATCTTGGCAGTGTAGGACTTGTGGTCCGGCGATAGGCAAAGGAGATTTTGGGAGTACACCTGGTTTACTTGAGCTACAAATGGAAGTTCTGTGAGGTGATACTTAATTGTCCCGATGTTTTTTTTTTTCCTCAATGATTTGGTGCCGTTTAGATTGGCGCTAAAGAGAAGCTGGACGGTGTAAGTGAATGATAACATTGCTGTGGGATTTGGAGCAGAATGAGGAAGGAATTAGGCTAAACGCCGGATTTGTCAAGATGCTGAGGAATAGCATAAGTAAAGGCTGCCTGGGTGTTCTGGCTTTTATTAGAGAGCTTATTCAGTGTGTAGGAGGATTGAGTGATTTTAACGCTTTGCTTCTACAGTTAACCTCGTCATTTCCAGGCCATTTCTGAGTGCCTTTGACCCCAGTGCTTAAATGTTCCCTGTTTTTGGATTCAGCACCCTTTAAGTAACAGGAAAGTGACCCTAAACGCTGCAGTATGAAAGAAAGAAGCCTCTAAATAAACTGCAAGTTTATTCGATTACTCGGGCTATTCACTCCAGACATAAACCAAACTGGTTTTTTTTGTGCAGATAATTCGGAAGACAGTAACTTCATTTAAGTCTGTGCGTAATGATGGTATCTTCAACACACAAGGCGACGTTTATGCGGCATTGTTTCATTCGCCCTCTGCTTGATTTTCGCTGGCGACAAAACCTCACACCGATCGCCTATTGCTTCTGGCGTTGGCATGGCAACAACCAGAGCGTATTTATTTGTTTAATGATACTGTAATGTATTGTCTATTTATGGTTACGCTGAAAATGCCTCCGTCAGATTTGTCCTACTCCTCGCACGATTGGTCTCCTGAATTATTGCGAGCGCAGAGCTTGTTTTAAGTGCTGGTGAAGATCTTTTACTGCTTCCTGTCCTCCAGCTGTATATTCACTCTCTCAGTGCTACACTTATTTACTGCACTTCCATACACATTTCCCAGATTTGGGGCCTGACTGGATTAACGCCTGGCCAGTCGTAATTTGCAGACAAGCATAGACGGTGTCAGTCTGCTTTGCAATTCTTACGCATCACTAATGCGTTCATAGCAGAAATCGTTTAGAAATCCAGCTCATCATCAACCCCCACCCAGTACAGCAAGGCTCTTTGTGTACTGGTTCAACGGTCGAATCGTAGTGGACGATCAGAAAGCAATCCGATTGCTGTTAATTAGAAATCTGTTACAGATTAGGCTTGCTGAGGTGACAAAACCACCTGAGACCTTTGGAGAGGCCCGGATTGAGTCAGCAGTTGCTGAAAAAGTACCTGCGACTTGGCGATCGCCAACTTTTTCTTCAATGTTTGGGGTTCGTTCTGTCACGTTCTGTCACGTTCGTTCTGTCTGGGACGGCAGCATTGCAACTTTCCCCGAACAGAGCACTGATGCTTGATGACTTTGTCCGGCTTTCACTTCGCCCCGACCATTGCTGCGATGGCTTGCTGTGACCTTTCCCTCCAATCAAAACTGACTCGAAATTGAAGCAGGTTCACATTTATTGGCATTTCCGAATTACAATTGCGACTACAGGTAAGCGCAGTTTAGCGACAGTCTGATTAACCTTTGTTCACTTGAACGATCGAGGTCTTAACCATTAACCATCAAATTATCATAGGAAAGAAAATTCTATGTTTTTTTTTTACCTCTGTAAACAGCTGGTCAATTCAAAAAAGCATGTGCATAGCATGTGTATATAACTGTGAGGAATATTAAGGTCACAGCTTGACGTTTTGTTTGCATATTTTATTTATCTATTTATTTTCACGAATACGTACATTACGTTACAGTCTGTAGCGCACAAAAAACTTTTACGTGTCGGAATTCTCAACCAGGACCGCACACGAAGCGGAAAAGTTTGTGCTCTACTTAGATATAAAATGTTCAAATGTTGATAACGCATTGCCTGTTCTGGAAACGAGTGTTTCTGAAAGTGGACACATTTCTTCTTGGTCGTGTGCAGCCAGTGAGGTGTGTTTATCTATTCCATTGTACGTTTTATATTTTGGTTCTGCGCTGTGTGTGTGTGTGTGTGTGTGTGTGTGTGTGTGTGTGTGTGTGTGTGTGTGTGTGTGTGTGTGATTGTTAAATCAGGATTGGATTTGATAGGAAAGAAGAATGAAGTGATCAGTAACTGACAAACTACGGTGTTGTGTATTTCCTGGTGGGAGTGATATGTAGAACAGTTTGGGCTTCAGATGCTGTGTAGATGGTAGCGTTCCAGTCGTGCTGTCTCTGATGCGTGTATGTCCTGTTAAGATTTACGTTACAATAGAGTAAATAGGCTGTGTGACTCAGGAACATCCAGTTCGATTCTTTATTTTGAAATGTCACTTTCAGCATTAATGGCTTACGGCAACAGGAATGCGGTTTCACATAAACCTATTGTGGTCTTATTCATTCTAGATTCCAATATGGCCTCAAGGTAGGTGTATATTTTACGCCCTCTTGTGGCAAAACCTGGCAGTCCAAGCAGAACACACCTGTAAACATTTTCATACCCGAGTCATGATCCAACATGGGTGCGTTATTTTTTGTGGGTACGTGTCACAGTTTTACTTTTGAGTAATTAACTTTAACTTCCGCTTATCACCATAAACATACAATTAGAGAGCTTGTGTGTAGGAGTGATTTTAACGCTCTGCTTCCACAGTTAACACCGTCATTTCCAGACCATTTCTGAGTGCCTTTGACCCCAGTGCTTAAATGTTCCCTGTTTTTGGATTCAGCACCCTTTAAGTAACAGAATAATGACCCTAAACGCTGCAGTATAAAAGAAAGAAGCATTTGCCTCTAAATAAACTGCAAGTTTATTCGATTACTCGGGCCATTCACTCCAGACATAAACCTAACAAAACACCGCTGGCGACAAAACCACACAGTAATCATGTGGGTGCGTGTCACAGTTTTACTTTTGAGTAATTAAATTTAAATTCCGCATATCACCATACACATATCAGTTGTAAAAATGAAAAACAAAACAAAGTGTGGTTATTACGGTATAAAACTCACTGAATACAAAAAAGGAAAAGCAAAAGAATAAACCTTGTTTATCATTTTTCTATTTTCGTGACAGAATAGATAATCAAATCAACAGAAAGTACACGGACCCCTCAACATCTCATCTTGCACATCAGTTAGTGTTCAGCTAAATCTTAATCTCGCCCAGAGAACAAAGCGTTTAGCATTTGAGCCAGGTTGCTCTCAATATGTTATTCTCAAGGCATCGTAGGAAATGTTTTCCTGCCACTTTTTCCTCTGGCTGCTGTATTGGGGCCTAGATTGTAAAGTCACCCTGTGAAAGCGTCCACAGTCAAAAGTGCTACATAAAGAGAACAGAATTGAGCTTCAGCAAGTCACTGCTAATCCCTAGTACTTTTCACTCATTACAGTTACTCTAAAGTGGGTTGTCTGTGTCTCAGATCCACAAACAGCCAAAACTGAATCATTAGGCAGTTTGTCTGGAAAGCCCCACGTGCAGAGTTAAAAGGCCCAGGCTCTTAATTCTTTGGAAATGAATGAAATGACTCTGTAGCGTGCAATTAATGTAAGGCTTCTAGTAGCGTGAGGGTGCTTTTATCGTGACAATGGGCATGTTTTGAGATTGGATGGTCACTCAGGGTTTCGAACAAGCCCCGTATAATAGCGATGCAATTGCCTGGGGGCCTGAGCAAAAAGATGGGTCGTGCATATTAAGTAGCATCTCTGTGGTCAGTGCCCCGACGGACAGAGCTATGCATGCAAAACATCGTGCTTGTGAAAATATCGTGTGGTGCAGCCTCAGATGCCGAGTTATTAGGAGCATCTGAAAGTGGGACGTTGGACTTCGGGGAGGAGACTTTGCAGCTCTGAAGCTATTTACGGCTTACTAATTGTTTAAATGTTTGAAAGTGTGGCTGTTCACGGTAAACTCGTAGTAAATTGCAGCGATGCCTTGGTATTAGAATATTTTCTCTGAAGGTTAATGGTGTAATGGATGAAAAGAATGTGCTGTGTTCTCATTTTCCTGGAGTGCTTATTGAAATTTATGACACCTTTTAAAACAGTCGTTTTTCTATCCTACAGCTTGGAATCGATACCAGTTCAATTACGCTCAGCGGCCACTTTTTTAGGTACACCTGTTCAAGTGCTCCGTAAGGCAAATATCTTATCAGCCAATGCATTTAGGATTGTATACATGGTCGAGCATCAGAATGGGAAGGAATGGTCATTTTAAGAAGTTTAAAAAACGGCAAGGTTTTTGGTGCTAGACGGGCTTGTCTGAGTATTTCTGATCCGCTGGGATTTTCAAACACAGTGGCCTCTCTAGGGTTTACAGAGAATGGTCTGGTCTTGAAAAAGAAAATATCCAGTGAGAGCAGTTCTTTGGTCAAAAATGCCCTGCCGTCGACAGAAGTCAGAGTAGAATGGCCAGACTTGTCCAAGCCGATTGAAAGGCAACAGTCACTCAAATAACCACTCGTTACAACTGACGTATGCAGAAGAGCATCTCTGAATGCACAACTGGTCTAAGCTTGTAGCAGATGGGTTACATAAGCAGAAGACAGCGCCAGGTACTACAGCTCAGGACAGGCAACTGAAGCTACCATTTACACTGGATGCCCAAAATTGGACAGTAGAAGATTGGAAAATGTTGCCTGGTCTGGTCTGATAACTCTTGTTTTCCGCTGTGACATTTAGATGGACATATCAGAATTTGGCATAAGAAACATGAAAGCACAGAGCCATCAACGGTTCAGACTGCTGCCATATGTGTAACGGTGTGAGGGATTTTCTTGGCACACCACAGCCTACCTGAGTATTGTTTCTGACCGCAGCTGCTGACACATCTTTTACATGCTCATTTACATCACATAGCTCAGATCATCTCAAAACTGGATTCTTGAACATGACCTTCATCAGCCAGAGTCATCAGCTCTCAATCCGATAGGTCACCTTTGGGAAACACCAATTAAAAGTTTCCACCACTTACACTTACAGGATGTAAACAATTAAGGCATTTCTGAAAGCAAAAGGGGTATAAACAGGAAGTCGTCACTAACAAAGTGACCGGTGAGCGGCTGCTGTAATTTTGACAGTGGCACGGTTCTAGAGTTTTCCCAGAATGGTACAATAAAGGAAAACAAGCTCAGTCTAAAACCTTCAGTCTCACTCTGAAGTCTCACTCTGACCATAAAACCTTTTGCTACATGGTGCCCGAATCTTCTGTTTTGTATTCTACGCCTACCTCGTGCCTTTCTACAACTTTATCCCGGAGCTCTTTTGAAATCACCCTTTTAACCATTGCGAATTCTTTGTGTTACCATGCACTGCTGGTAGTGCAATTCAAAGGAACAGGCCATTTTGTTCTAAAGTAATCAAAGCCATTGCAACTGTTGTCAATTCTCCTGCTATGTGATTTGGAAGGTGATTGTTTGTACCTAATGGTTATTCCAAGAAACACATTTTATTAGTGGATCAGATTCTCATTTTCACTTTGCTGCAGCTAGATAAAAAAGTTTGATTATATGGATGTAATGATTTTATAAAGGCACAGTGTGTTATTCATAGAATGGTAAGCCTAAAGTCACAGGACATGCTCTCGTGCTGCCAAAACCATTGTTGAGGTTTCTTGGTCAGTAGCGGTTCTTCAGATGATCACTACGTCCACACTCCCAGTTTTTCTGAATTTGGTTATGAGGGATGTAACAGTGCTGTCTGAAATTGGTAGATCTTTCTGGGTGTCGGTTGTTGAAGATACGGCTCCTGCGTTTCCCGGACATCAGAATCGTCAATTCCATCTTCAGTTACCTGTGACGACCAACAAAAGTTTAGAACTTTGTGTTGATTACTTTTAAACCACAAGAGATATTGCAGTCTTTCTAAACATATGACTCCTATTTATTTTCGGTCAAATTTACTTAGAATGCAGAACATTTTCGTTCAACTTTCCTAGTACTTAATACTTCTACCATTAAAGAGAAAGATGCTGCTTTGTGTCTGACTCTGCACTCTCAGCAGAGTTCGCTTTAGTTTTGCCAGATTCCAAATACAATCGAATCTGGTTAATTGGACCAGCCGGTTATTCGGACCAAATCCTAAAGTACCGAAACAAAGACGGTTATATAAATGTCATTTTATTCGCTTATTTGGACCAAAATTCCGTTTAATCGGACCAAAGAACGTGAGAGCGAATAAGAAAAAGAA
>JAUZST010081919.1:0-20448 GCA_034779995.1 Parotocinclus haroldoi | reverse complement strand
ATGTTTTCTCTTCATTTCTTTGAGTGTTCCTGAAAGCCAACAAGTTGCACTTTGGAATGACCTTATTATTGTATCATAATTTTGATCTGAGTCTGTTCTACAGAATAAAATGTCTGAATGATGCTCATCCAAAACTGGTGATTCAATACTTTTTGCCAGGGGTTGTAGGTAGAGTGTTAATTTAACTTTACAATAAACTTTAAATCTGAATTAAAATGTAAAATAAAATATATTGATATAGCTATATAAAATGAGGTAATGAATACCTGTTACTGGGTGGTTTGTTCTAGCTTATTAAATCTTAAAATTAAATTTTAATATTATGTTATCAAAATATCACCAAGATTAACAAATTAGTAGTGTGACTGTAACCCTATACGACAAACTGTGCATTACTAAAAGAGATCATTGTTAAAACTATCTTCCCTGTGTTTATTCCCGACCATTTTCCAATCGGGGGAAAATTCGTGCTATCACTGACGTAGCGGCCTCTATAGAATCAGCTAGGGGGACGGAGCTTAACTCCAGCATCCAATGACTGCCTAGATCCCACTCCCCGTTAAATCGGGTCCAAAAGTCGAAAGCAAGAAACTTTTTGAAGCGAAAGTGAGACTGAGAGAAGCACAACGGAGAAAAAGCAAAAACGGATACTTCAAGTATCAAGTTTCAACTCAAAATGAATGATTACAGACAGAAATATTCTGTTTACAAACCGGTTTTTATTACAAAATGTGACTTTTTTTTGGTTCTCAAAACTTTAGGACCTATTTTGACGCCATAGTGTGTGTTCATGTGTGTGTGTGATCATGTGTTTCAGTTGTGAAAACTGGTGTAGAGTTTCTCTCATTAAAGTCACCTTCTTCATTCACACCTGCTGTGCACAGGGACGCATGCACATTAATGAGGAAATGACACTGTTCACTAATTCATGTTTTCTCCTTTGTGTATTGGTGTGTGTGTGTGTGTGTGGTGATGTGTAGTTATGGCAGGCTTTAATGACACTGTGAGGTCGGAGAGTGTGTCCCAGGGAGAAGCGGCTGTGATTAAAGCACCACAAATCCACAGCTTTCCTCAGCCACAGGTCACATGGTTCCGTGATGGCAGAAAGATTCCACCCAGCAGCCGGATGTAAGCTCCAACCGTTATTTTTCTACTTCCTGTTTTCCTACACTCTTAACACCATTAGTACGAAACATTAGTTAAAAATATTGAACTATAAGTCAATGTTTGCAATGTGTTCATGAGAGGTGTTTCTAGACTACTTGTTGTACTGGAGCACATTCAGAGTTTACAGTGGTATAGCTGTACCCCTCTGCTTGCCAATAAACTACTACTACTACTACTACTACTACTACCTAAACACCATCAGTCACTGTGAAAGTATCCCAAACCATTTAACCCATTCATTATGCAGTGCACATAAACACCATTATCTACACTTCTCAAACAACGCAGGCTGTTTACTGTACAGTTCATATGAACACAAAACCCAAAACTGTACATGTATATAAAAATATCATAAATCAAGGGTCTTTCTCAAAGTTGAACCTGAACTTTGAACCTTCTGGAGTGCAGTCACTAAGACCCAAGCCACACATTCATCAGAAATGATCACACTGCAAAACATGCTTCTAAAAATATAACATGCTTATCTAAAATAATTATTCTTTCATTCATATTAATTCAATTTCCTATCCGCATGATCCTGGACAGAGTCGGAGGACAGCCACTGCCTAGCTAATGGCACAGAGCGTAAAGCAGGACCAACCATAGACAGGGCACCAGTCCATTAAAGCTACACTCAGACTGAGAGATTGTCTAGGCAATCAACTGTCTTATGTCTTCTTTGTCATATCTTCCGTTTTATGACTGGCTGGACAGTTCAGTACCTGGACCCTTCTTCTACGCAGCCATGATGCTGTAATTGATGGTTTGCATTGTCATGTTGGAAAGCGCACAATCTTCCTGGAAAGAGACATCGTTTGGATGAGAGCATCTACAGGCTTCTGAACTGAGCGCTAATAACAACTTGGGTCGTCCTTCTCCTCTTTAGTACGAATGACACGGGTCCCTGATTTCCATAAAGAACTTAAAATTTTGATTCGCCTTACCACAGTTTTCCCTTTGCCACAGTCCATTCTAAATGAGCCTTGGCCCAGAGAAAACGTCTGTGCTTCTGGATCTTGCTTAGATATGGCTTTTTTTTTAACTTTCTTTTTTTCTTTTTTGGCGGATGGCACAGTGAATTGTGTTCACAGATAATGTTCTCTGGAAACATTCCTGAGACCATTTTGTGATTCCAATACAGCTGCTGCCACTCCAAAATGCTTACGCGACTCGCTCCAGTAGCCGTTACAGAGCTACTGTACATATCATATTATATCATATAACATAACAACATGGCCAAAAATAGACCCCCCCCCCCCAGCCGCCGCCAAAGTGTTTCTCCAGGAACCCTAGTAAGTGTAGTAAGGTTCCTCTGAGCCTTCACGGTTCCCCTCCGAGCGCAGCAAGGTGGGTAAATGGTCTCCCTTCTATCGGGTAGGACCTTAGAGTGGGAACAGGGGGGTCCCGATTGTGCCACTGAGCAGGCGTTTTCAATAGCACTTAAGGAGACTTTTCTTCGCCCCTTGAGGAGACGCCAGGTGGGGCCCCGCCTGTTGGAGGTTGTCCAGGGTGACAGTCCTATGGCCGATTACATAATCAAGTACTGGACCCTGGCGGCAGAGGCAGAAAGGGACATACAGCCCAGGGCTTAATGAGGGGCTCAAGGACAAGCTCGCGATGCTCCTATCTCCCTCTACGCCTTCTGTCAACTGGCCACGTCCCTCGAAAACCGTACCATGTCAGTCTGTGGGGTTGACGGGTGGCAGCTCCTAGGGGGCCCTATTACCCACTGGACCCGCCCACTGACGCTCAGAATGGAACGACATCAGGATCGACTCTCGTTCCTTGTAGCCCACTCCCCGCCCATGCAGGTTGTCCTGGGTCACCCTTCGCTGCAGTCCCACAACCCGTCCATCGATTGGGCTTACGTTGTCTAGAATGCTTGCGAATATTTATAGCCAGTCGGTAATGTCCCGAGGCTTATAGTGCTGTCGGACGCGTACAGGAAAAACCCTGGAGGTACGTTCTGGTTCAGGGACAGGGACATTATTTCTTTTCTTTTCTTTACACATATCATACCAAGTCATGTTAATGACCTATTGCTGATTGACTGAATGAGTTGCAATTTGGTCCTCCAGCTCCTTTTTTGTACCTTTAACTTTTCCAGTTTCTTATTACCCCATCCCAACATTTATTAAATGTTTTGCTGTCACGAAATTTCAAATGAGCCAATATTAAGCTTGAAATTTCTAAAGTCTAAATAGAGGTCCTTATTTCTTTTTACATATTTTATTTTTTGTGCCACTGCATTGGCAATCTCACTTCATTATCTTTCCATTGCTATTTTCTTCAGTATATCCCTTCGACATACTACATGGTTGTCCAGTGTGTATTGCTGTGTGGAGAAGGCCTACTAAAGTGAACAAAAATGATGATGCTATGCAATTATGCACTCATTTGATAACATGCTGCTCTGACCAAAATAGAAAAATAGACTATAGACTCCAAAATTCATTGTACTGGCTATATAATTAAATTAATTTCAGTTTACAGTCAGTGTGTTTATCAGCCTCCTTAGATAAAACTGTATGAGAATTAGTTTAAACTGAATTTTACACAATAATAGAGCTGAAACATTAGCATTGACCTTCAGCAGGAAGGACAGAGATTTAATAAATGGGTTTCTACTCTCAGGAAGAGGAGGCTATGGGTGTGCTCGTGAATAAAGAGAGCAGTAAGTGGGAAAAGGCCTTTCAAACACTAAGTCCATATGCATTCGTTGTGTGAGTGTTCTGGAGCTTTTTGTTTTTCTGCTTAGCAAGTAATTGCGAAGGAAATTGATTTCAGGATTGGGAAAATTCACCCTCTCTGACGCACTGATGCAGCTTCTCTTCCACGCTGCTATTTTTGGAATTGTTACTTGTCCTCATTTCACCCACTGACTGCAGAAAAGCAGTTTTTTTCCTGTTCATATCAACTATATTGCATGTTTCCACAAAGCATAACACAAATACCTGAATATAAATGATGCTATCAATGCACAGTAAGCATGGGGGCATCTAAAACTTCTCATCCTGATTTACAAGAAAAAAAATGTATATATAATATATAATATATATAATATATAATATATATATATATACACACACATTTACCTATGGCGTCATTGCATGAGTGTGTGACGACATGCAACATACACATGCAACAAACCAAAAAAACAATATGGAAATGCACTTTTAAAATCAGTGACGAGTTCTCTGTACTCCTTTTTCCGCCAACTTTGAACCCTATTTTTAACCCTGCATTTTCCTGGGTTGTCAGTCCGTTGCTGGAATTCGATGCTGTTATTCCTAGACTAATAGAGTTTAATTCCTACTGCCATTTCCTCTTACAGAGATTGTGAATATAAGAGGAACATTTGCTGCATACTTTGCTCTTGACAAAAAAAAATAACACACCCAGATAGAAATGTTGAATTGCTGCAAAACTGCATATGGCTGGTCTTAGGCAGACATGTAATGGTTACAGGTCTGGTCTAATTAGACACTGGGTATTGTCATTAGAGGGCATTAAAGTGCCTCTTCTACTGCCCTGTAAAACGGCTCTCATGGGATGCTTTTCGGTAGTATACCTCTTGATGAGGGGTTGTGGACCGCTAGACATGTCTCTACAGCAAACTCGGAATACATTTTGCCCAGCTGACAGACTGTGAAAGGGGGCACATCATTGGACAGAGAGAAGCTCGATGGACATTTTGCCCACCTAGTTATTATCTACCTAATCTCTTATGAGTGTATAGGCAGTTATACCTCTTGCTGCCTTTATAGAAATAAAACTGCTGGTTGGTCTGGGTATAAACCAAGACTTCTTTCGTCTACAACCTAGTATGTGGCAAACAACAATGATTACACTGAAGCAACCTCGAGATGGGAACCTCACAGCTCCATAGATCACCGGTTTGTTCCAAGTCCACTTTTGTTAGCTCTGGGTACACCCACATTCCAAAGACAAGCATTAAGTCAGTTGATTCCTGTATCTAGTTACAATAAGACTGCAGTTACCAAAGCCATTTAGGTTTTTTGAAAGGAGGTTACACATAGATACGTATCATTTAATTAAAATGTGTTTGTTAATATTGCTTCTTTTCATCTTATTTTATATATTAAAAATCTGAGGTGCTAGAGCCATATACGGTATATTGCTCATGAAAATAAGGCGATACATTAAAATAAAATCTGAAACGTTGTAAAGTTAGAAAGTTGATTTATTGTGCAAATGAGATGCGAACTCAATTATCAGGATTGAGTAGCGAGTGACATTCATAAACAGAAGAATGTTAAACTGGACGAGAGTGCCACACATTGACTGTTCAGTAGGGTGTAAGATCACCCAAGACTTCCAAAACACACTGACAGTGATGGAACATGGACAGATTTTCCAGCAATTCTTGTTGAAATCGTATTCAAATTCATTTTGAAACATCCTATTATTTTTGTGAGCAGTGTAAATGCCAGAACACCTGCCCTCCAAATACAGCTCCAGCATCACCGGCTTAATCCTGACCTCACACTCTGCCTGTGTGGAGTTTGCATGGGTTCCTGCCGCATTCTAAATACATTAAATCGGTTAATTTATTACACTAAATGGGTCAAATTTGAGTATGCATGACTAAATTCAAAGTAACCTCGTGCATCGATGTAACCTTCTGTCTGTTGTAAATAGCCATTGATGCTGAAGGCAACGTTAAACAAACGAATTTGCAGCTACTCAGTGGACATAATTTGTTGTGATTGAGCCACCTGCAAATGGTATTTTTACGCAATAATAATTTCTGTATATCAACTTTATACTAAAGCCAAAAGGTTGTCCAGGTGAGACTAAAAATGTTTTGTTTTCAGTGGCACCCTAAATAGCATGTTAGATCCTTGTGCCATCTGAGCACCCTCTGTATACCCATGCTGATCTAGTGGTTAGATTTTAGAGATCCCCAGGTTGATTCTCAAGGCCAGATGTGACTTCAGTTTCCTCCCACATTCCAAAGATATGCATTAGGTCAATCAGTGACTCAATAGTGTCCCAGCATAAGTCACCTGTGTTTATGTATGTGCCCTGCAATGGATGGACCTTCTTGCCTAGCTTCCTGCCATCGTAAATTGAATTAAGTGAGAATGTTATGTGCGCTTGTTTATTTAAAATATATTTTACTCATGTTTTTGACTGTTATATGGCCATACAAGGCTTTTGTTGGACCAGTGCTTTTCACAATGTCTGCTCCTACCATGACTGCATCACACATTGTGGATTAAAGGCATCTTTTGACCTTTAACATCCGCTCTGAAATAGGAGAGAGAGCTTTATATTGGAACCTGTCAATATCACTCATGAGGAACAGTGGCTTATGTTAACGCACTACTGCAGGTTCACTCGAGTTGGTCTCACAGGTCCAGCTGGCCCTGATTTAATGTAGAAAGCCATCCCCTGTACCTGTACCCCTACTGAGCCACTTGCCAGTCTGAGGCAGGGAGTGCCAAAAGAATGGGGAATCGGGCAGGACAAAACTTCCAACCCCAAATCAAAAAAAGTTGAGACAGTACTTTGACTTTTATTTAATTGTAGACATTATAAATCTGATATATTTAATATTTGGTGTGGTAAACCTAACTTCATTTGTTAATAAACATCCATTGTGGGTAGCAATGTTGCCTCATAGCAAGAAGGTCCTAGATTCGATCCAAGGGTGGAGTGACTTACTGTGTGCCTTTGTGAAGCATGTGGTCTTGTTGAGAAATGCATGGACATCCCTGGAAAAGTTGACATCTTGAAGGGAGCATATGTTGCTCTAGGATCCCAATGTACTCTCCTGCATTAAAGCTGCCATCACAAAACTGAAAATTATTTTTACCAAAGGGCACTGACACAAACCCATGCCATGACAAACGCTACCTTTTGAACTTTTTACCTTTTTTTCAAAAAAGACCTGGAATACTGGTTCATAAGTGGTATTTGTGAATGATTGGCAAATGGTGCCAAAGTAATTCCTTGACTATGTGGTTAAATCATTTATTGTTGATAATTTATTCTTGATTCAGTGCAGTCCAATGGATCAAAGAACATGGGCGTTCAGCTTAAGCTTGCAGGCTTGGCTTTTACACCCTAAAAGTTCTCCAGATCTCTTAAATTGTTTCACGATATTAAGCACTGTAGAAAGATCCCTTTCAACTGCTCTTTGAGTTACTTTGTTTGATACACATTGTTTACATTTCAATAATTTTCTAACACATTTGATGATAAAGTGTAGATCCTCTACCCATCTTTGTTCATCAAAGACTCAGCTGGATGCTGCTTTTGAACATGATTACAATCACCTGTTTGATCACATCCTTATTTAGCTTTTTAAATTCATTACTAGCTCTAAATTGCCCCATAGCCAACATTTTGGGAATGTGTTGCAGGCCTCAAATGCAGGTGCAAATATGAATATTTATTAACAAATAAAATTTGCATTTACATTTTATGTCATTTAGCAGACGCCCTTATTCAGAGCGACTTACAGTCAATACAGTCTTACAATTCAAGCAATTGTGGATTAAGGACCTTGCTCAGGGGCCCAATTGTGGCAGAGGTGGGATTTGAACCCTGGACCTTCTCATCCATAATCCAGTATCTTCACCACTAGACCACATTTAAAAATAAAGTTGACCAGACAAAACATTAAATACATCAGGTGCATACTGTGTGAAATTAAATAAAAGTCAAAGTAGATGTAAATGCTTTGTTTTTTGTGCATTTTTTAAACTTTTCATGATTTGAAAGACCCAGACAGATCACCAGTAAAAAGGACCATTTGATCCGCCAATAAGCAGCACCCTTAGATTGCAGCTTTACTACACCCCCCTGTCTCTGATGATCTGGGGAGCCAATGCATATGATCACACATACGGTCACTCCTAGTATAAATGATAACAACTAACAGGACATCCTGCAGCCACATACGTTAACTCTCATAGCAGGGCTTCCAACTGGCATTTTTTCAACAGGATGATGCTTACCGAAGCACAGCAAGGGTTTCCCAGGAATGGCTCAGCCAGATCACAACACTTCTTTGGCATTATTTATTCATTGCTAATTCTATCTTTGCTTTTATTCTTGTGTCCTTGAGGGTCTTGACAAATATTATTATTATTACTATCGCCAGTCAAGCTTTTATAGGACCAGCTGGGACACCAGCTTTGGCAGTTTGGGGGATCCGCAGGACCTGTAAGAAAATGTGTCATACAGGCATGTCAAGCAGTTTCCACTATCTGAGTGGTACCCAAAAGTAGTTTCTGAGAACCTTTTTATAGAGAAGTGGTAGAGGCACTTCATCTGTGATAGGTCATGGTCTCTGATATATATATATCATATATCATATATCATAGTCGGCACAATAGGTACAGTAGAAATGGTCAGACAAAGAGCTGAGACGATCAGAGCTTCTCTGAAACAATAGTGTCTGGAAATTAACTGATGACTGTGTGTCTACCATGATGAACAGAGTACAGTGCTAGGTGTGCCCATGTAATTAGGCATCATAAAACATCATTCCAACCTGAAGGACATCATGAATGCAAAGGTGTCATCAAGGTCTTGATACAATTCCTTTTCAAAGTCTAAATAGCATTATGAAATTTGGTGGCAGGAAGGATGGGTTCGGCTGTGTCAGAAAAAAAAGCTTGTTAGCAGAATGAATATATGAGAGCGCATCTGCCTACTGGTCCTTGGAGTCAGGGGGTGTAAGGCAATGATAAACTGCACTCTTTTAAAGAATAAACTGCACTCTGTATGCAGTGCTTTTTGCTCTCATGCCAGTGCCTCCATTTGTCTAAAACCAACTTGATGGCCAGTAGCTCAACCACATCATAATTATGTTCAGCAGGGGAGATCTGGTGGGAGAAGAATAGCTCAGAATCAGATGTAGCTCATCAGTGATTCATTGTTACTGAGAGATCACACTCACATTGGACTTCCATGATGAAGGGTGCTTGAGGATCAGCACATGTCAGTTCTTAGTGGTATGCAGAATGGGCCAGTCTAGGATGGTGTCCATTGCAACACCCACTGATATACCCCAAAACACAGAGTACTGAGTGTGGAAGTGGGAGTGTGGTTTCTGTGGTGATGCAATTCAGGGAACAGAGGTCAATACAGGGGTGTAGATAAAAATAACCCAGAAAGAGTCCAACAGATTTCAGGAAAATGGTGAGACAGACATAGAAAGTTTTGTACTCCTGCATAGTTTTGTCCTTCTAGCTTGTGTTGAGCAGCTCCTGCAGTTCTATTACACAAACAAGGACTGAGAAGGAAGTTTGGCAAGATCTTCCACAACAAACGCTTGGGTTACCTCAAAATAAAGCTACAGAATGTTCAGAGACAGCACACAAATACATAGCACCAGACATTTAGAATGCATTAATTTGGAGAGATAAGACATTCAGGCAGCATGTGAAACAGTCTTCAGAACAGCATCAAATTTTATGATTTGACAAGGGTTTGTGTGATTGTGGATCCGCACCACTGAAGCTCAGTTACCGAGTGGGAACAAGAGTGCACAGTTGATTGTCCATAAGATATGTCATGGCCTGGGTGAGTATGTTGAGCTGTTTCTGCAGTTCACTGAGCAGCTGATCGTGACCAGGGATGACAAAAGCCACAGATTCAGATTTGATTGACTGCATTTCAGCAAAGCCAATTGTAATACCAAGCAATGGAGACAAATCCCTGAGAAAACAGTGGCAGTTTAGTTCTGTTTTTAAAAAAATTAAAACAGAATCACAAACTATAATTGTAATCAAAGGGCAGTGTAGAGGCAAGCGATGGGAAGAAGCAGATGAAGGGCTGGATTGACGCAGAGATCTGTAAATGTGGTTGTCTTTCTGTAACTAATAGATCTACTCTGACAAGGTGCATGCAATTCTCAGGTAACAACTTGGTGACTTCAGAGTGAGGCTGATGAAAGGAGAGACTTAAATGCAGTGAAGGTGACAGGTGAAAATTAGGCACAGGTTAGTGTGGTTGAAATGAAGATGAAAGGGAACATAAAAGTAAGGAATCAGTGACTGGATGGAGCTGCCGTTGGTGTTACACAAGTATACATAACCAATTACAATTTTTGTACTCATAGAATTGCTCTGAAATACAGAACCCAATAGCAATTTACATTTACGACATTTAGTAGATGCCCTTATACAGAGTGACTTACAAATTTTACAGTTTCACAATTCAAGCAATCGTGGGTTAAAGACCCAACTGTGGCAGCCCAACCTCCCAATCCACCAGGTACTGTAGCCGTGAGTCGCACCTCCATGAGTCCATAATGTGGTGAACTGTGTAGGCAGGGGCACCATAAACCTCAACCCCGGGTGGCGGCTCGAGAATGGTCGAGTCGGCTAGCGGGCCAGGAACCCAGGGCCTGAGAAGAGACACATGAAATGAAGTGAGGCCGGAGGGAATTCTGGGCGATTTTAGCCCAGGGGAGGAAGCGTGCCCAGTCAGAGGGATTGTCCCCGTAGTAGAGGCGTAGGAATTTCCTTATCTCCTGGTTAATCCTCTCACACTGGCTGTTGGACTGTGGTTGGTACCCCGAGGTGAGACTTACAACCACCTTCCAAGAAGGCCGCCTAAACGGCAGAGGTAAACTGGGATCTCCTATTGGTATGGATAGAATCTGGGATGCCGAAAAGTGTAAAGACTCTGCTAAAGAGTGTCTCCGCTGTCTCAAAAGCCTTGGGTAGCTTGGGGAAGGGGAGGAACCTCACTGACCTGGAGAATCTGTCCAGAATGGTCAGAATCATGGTGTAGCCCTGGGACGGGGGAAGATCTGTGACAAAATCCAGTGCCAGGTGAGACCATGGTCGCTGAGGGATGGGTAGGGGAAGAAGTCGGCCTGCTAGTAGAGTGCGAGGTGTCTTGTTGCGAGCATATGTGGCACAAGGGGCAACAAACTTATGGACATCCTTCTGCATGGCTTTCCACCAAAACCAGGACACGAGTAGCGAGTAGCGCGGGTAAGCGAGTTTCCCCTGGATGACCAGAAGTAGGGAGACATGGGCCCCGGTGAGGAGTCGATCCCGGAAGTTAGGGAAAACGTACTTTCTGGCTGGCAGGCATTCTGGCGGGGGCCATGATCCGGCGAGGGCTGTATCCAGTTCTTGCTCAAACTCCCAGCAAATGGAACCCAGGAAGCACGAAGGTGGCAAGATCGGTTCCAGTGCTTCGGGCGTTTCAGGGCAGGGCTCGAGATGCGAAAGGGAATCTGCCTTCTGGTTTTTAGCGGCTGTAAGATAGGAAATGGCCAGGTTAAAAGAAGAGCGCTCAGCGAGCTTGGCGTGGGTTGAGGCGTCGCGCCGACCTCAAATACCCCAGGTTTTTATGATCCGTAAGGACCGTTACCTGGTGCTTGGCTTCCTCAAGCCAGTGCCTTCATTTTTCCAACGCTAGTTTGATGGCAAGGAGTTCCCTATCCCCCACATCATAATTTCTTTACGCCGTGGTGAGCTTGTGCGAAAAGAAGGCGACCAGGTGCAGCTTGGGAGGTTCCCCAAGACACTGGGAGAGAACAGCTCCTACCCCTACTGAGGAAGCATCTACCTCCAGGATGAAGGGCTTAGCGGAATCTGGGTGGCCCAGGACTGGGGCTCTGGCAAAGAGGGCCTTGAGATTCTGCAAGGCTGCTTCGGCCTCTGGGGACCAATGGAGATTTCGGGGTTTACCCTGAAGGAGAGCCATGAGAGGGGCAACTGTCCGCCTGAAGTTCCTAATGATGCGACCTAGGAACCTAGGAAGCGTTGTAGATCTTTGACATTACGTGGAGCTGGCCAGTGAAGAACTGCCTCCACTTTGGCGTCGTCCATGGCCACCCCCTGCAGAGAAATGATGTAACCCAAGTAACTCACCGACTGGGTGTGGAATTCGCATTTTTCCGCCTTCACTCGAAGATGGTTCTTTAGGAGATGTTGAAGAACCTGTCACACCTGGGTAGTGTGTGACAGTAGATTGGGGGAATACACCAGAATGTCGTCCAAATACACAACCATGTCATTGATGAAGGCTTGAAAAACTGCTGGGGCACTGGCCAGGCCCAAATTCATTACCAGGTATTCATTGTGCCCGGAGCTGGTGCTAAAGGCGGTCTTCCACTCATCCCCTTCTCTTATCCGTACCAGGTTACAGGCGTTGCGGAGGTCCAGTTTGGTAAACCAGCAAGCCGAGCGCAGCTGTTCCAGTGCCTAGTGATACGGTTAAGGCCCCGGCATGGCCTCAATGAGGAGTCAGACTTGGGCACAAAGAAAAACCCAGCCGAGACAGGAGAGGTGGAGGGTTGGATAAGGCTGAGGTGGAAGTATTTGAAAATGTAAGCCTGCATGGCGGCTTTGGGTAGGGGTGCACCTTCTTCGAGGTTGATCAAGCAGTCGTAGGATCTGTGTGGTGGTAGGGGTGTGGGTACACCTTCCCCAAACACCAGAGCTAGCTCCCGATACTCTAGGGGAGCATTGTCAGGGAGGGAGAGCTTCTCCTGTGACGATTCGACCGTATTCAAGTGGGTAACTGGCCGATGAAGACAGTGCTTAAAACAGGAGGGTGACCACTTCAGTAGGTCCTCGAGGTCCAGGAAATGACGGGGTCATGAAGGTGAAGGTAAGCCTAGGATGATGGGGTGAGTGAGGGCGTCCATGGGGAGGAAGAAGATGGATTCTTCATGGATGGCACTGACCTTTAAGCGCAATGGGGAGGTGATCCAGGAGAGTATGCCCGTCCCCAGGGACTGTCCATTGGCCGCGTTGACAAGGTGTCAGCTAGGTAGGCAGGAGTAGGGGATCTTTCAGGTGGTCACCACTTTAGGCTATTATTATACATGTAATTATGCATCCTCGAAAACTTAGTTATGCAGACCAACTACTTAAGAATAGTAATAATCTATAATATACATTGCTATATATATTGCACCACAGGTTGAGAGATGAGGTTCCCCTGGGCACCAGAGTCGATTAGTGCTAGAAGAGCGGTGAGTCAGGGAGGTGCAAGATAACGGGTAGAGTAAATGAAGAGGCAAAGGAGGGCGTACTCACCCAGGATGCTCTAGCTCCCTCTGTAGGTGGCCTCGCAAGCCCCGTCGAAAGGAGGGTACAAGAGCTTCCTGGTTCCAGCCAGTCTGAGCGGCCAGTGTGCTGAACTGCAAAGCGTAGTCCTCTGCAGAGCGGTTCCCTTGGCGTAGGTCAAGGAGCTGTTCAGAAGCTGACTGACCACGACAAGGATGTCCAAAGACAGCTGGGAAGGTGTTCCGGAAACGTTGATAATCCTTAGCCTCTGGTCCTTGCTGGAGCTAGATGGCGGTGGCCCAGTCCAATGCCGGGCCGGTGAAGAGAGAAATAATTAGGGTGATACGTGCAGAATCGGATTCAGGTGGGGAATGAGTGAAATATAACTCCACCTGCAGCAAAAATCCCGGAGCTGGGCGACCTGTAGGGTGAGTTGATCCACCACAGGGACTAGGGAATCGAGGACCCGTTAACAGTCAATCAGATGAGTGAACGAGCCAGAAATTTCCACTAGACCCTCTCTGAGCTCAGCTAACGGATTTACTGTACCAGGCTGAGAACCAGGATCCGCTTGTGACACTGCTGAATCCATTACAGACTAAGCAAACTATTACGTGAGCGCTACAAAATGGCGAATTCAAGCGCAGCTTACAGATAGTAAGCTTTATTAGGGAAGGCAGGCAAAAAACGAAGTCAGACCGTCTAAAGTCGCTACACAACAAATCCAAACAATGCCAGAAGGAGTAGACAAAAGCCGAAGTTAAGGGACGAAAAGAGGATAAAAAACGGTAAGTCGAGAGATAAACAAACAAGTATGAAGCGCGGAAAACCAAGTTGCTTAGCGTAGAGAGAGCAGAGAAAGAGGGAATATATGGGTGTGTAATCATGGAAACCAGGTATGTTTGATTAGTATGATGGTGAGAGAGAATGCGTAGAAGGCTGGGTCTGATCAGGCAAGCAGTCTGTGGGTGTGACATTTGAACCTTAGAGGGGGCCATATTCCAGTACCTTAACCGCTAGGCTACTGCAGTACCGCAATGTAACGTTGAGCAGATAGGTGAAGAATCAATCTCAGCGGTTACTAGAACCTGATATAAGATATTAATATCTTATGAAAATACAATTTTGAAAGTCATTGTAAGAACTGCATTGTTATTATACCCGTATCGGTACTCGTCAAGTACCCAAATGCAAGTAGTTGTACCTGTTTTGACAAAAAGCAGTATTGTTTCATCTTTAGTGTTACAATCAGCACCTTTCCCTTTGTCATTTCATGCAAGTGACTGTAGAAGATTAATTTAAATATAGTTTTTTGAAATAGCAATTAAAAAACTAGTAGATACTGTAATTATGTTAAATGACTAATTTCTTAGCGTAGGCTATTATTATACATGTAATTATGCATCCTCGAAAACTTAAAGTTATGCAGACCAACTACTTAAGAATAGTAATAATCTATAATCTTTGAACAGTTGTAATCGTGTCTCTTTGAATACCCAGAATTGTGAAAGTCCATCCCACACGGCTGTTGTTCACACATATCTTGATATAATATCTTAATAATCTATAACTTTGCAAGACTTTGTTTACATTGCTCATTAGCTTTGAAAATATTTATAGGCCAAACTAACAGAATGTCACAAACAATGCAAGGAAGGCAGAGGCAGACTTGATGTGCTAGAAATACCAAGTTTGTACCAGAATAAACAGAAATCAGAACTAAAGCATAACGAGACGACAGGCGGGTGGATTACTTGCGTCAAACACAAAACAAAGTCCAAATCATAATGTGTAACAGAGAAAGCTTTGCACCGCATGAACACAGGCGCTGCCTATAAGTAGTCCTCGCCGATCCGGGACTGGTGTGCACAATCAAGACAGTTGCCAGGCTTGACACAGAATCCGTTCATATGGAATATCCATGTGTGCAAACTCTTTTACCTGTTGTTGTAAATGATTGGACCACTTTCCATATATAGATTTCATAAAGTTATTTTTAGAGGTCCGCTACCATACTGACACAATCAAGCTGTACTGTACAAGCTCCGCTGTACTGATATAGTATGTCTTGTGGTTAAAAAAAAATTATCAGGCCTTTTTCATTCAGTTGTGCTAAAAACAGTGTAGTAGACACTTGTATAGACATTATAAAGTTTTTACATAAAAGAAACATTACACTGGGGAGTGAGTCGGAGACAAGCCAGCAAACTAGTGGTTAAGCAAGCTTTATTCCAAGCAAGCGACAGAGATACTAGAGGAAAAAAGACATAAGTACATAAGTGAAGTCAAAGCCAGAATCAAAACACAAAGCAGTAAATCCAGAAGGGCTAGACTGAGATGTAGGTAAAACAGATGAATATCAGTAGCGAGAGCAAGAAAATGCAACAGTCTGATAATGTTCAGTAACACACTGTTGTTATGAATCTTCATGCAAACCTGAAGTAAAGAGGGGTTTAACACTCCTGAGATGATATAAATGAGATGATTAACAAGTGTGAAAAGTCAGTAGGCTGGAGAATCAAATCCTGTGACTCTGGGGGCACAGTCAGGAGTATACATGCAAGCAAAAATAGGTCAAATATGGTAGGAATATGGCTAGATTTCTTTGTATTGTTCAAATATATATTTTATATTTGTTATAAAACAATATCAATAGCTATCAATATAATATCTGTAGATATTGTATATTAGAAGTAGATTATTACAAACTTTTACAGCATGGCTTTACCAAAGTAATTGGTAAAGGGTCTGGGACCCAGACTAGTGTTTTCAGGACCAGACTAGTGTTTTCAGGAGCCCAAAACGCAGAAGCACAGATCGACAAGCAGGTATCAGGTCAAGTGTGAATTTATTAATCAAAGAAAAAGTAAACTAAAAGTATACAACAGAGAACTGAATGAGAAACGAACGCTAATTTAACAGAAACAGGGAATGGGAACCTGATATATACACAAAGAAACACTCCTCCTCCGGACTATAACACACCCTGTCCACTAAATACTGGAGGCTCCGGTGCCGGACATTGAGCAGTTGGCTGACTGTGTATGGCAAATGACCATCAATGAGCTTGATTGGTGCTTGTCAGAAGGTGATGTGAACCGGCTTAATCTGGTAGATGTGAAACGTGACACGGATACCCATCTGTCGTAACACAAGTTTTGTTCTCAGCCTTTTTGTGTTATATTTCAATTGCTTATGTCTAAAACAAATGCAAAATTGCTTACATTCATCATAAACTTAGCTTTTGTGACCACGGCAACGAAAGTTGTGCATTTTCTCTATAGAAACAGTCCATTTTGCATCTTCTCATTCATACAGTCAGACTAAGAACACTATATACATTGCAAATTTACACCGATTACCAAAACTGTTCAGAAATGTGTGGTTTTCTGAGATTTACGACTATTCTGCAGATCAGTTTCACAAATCAATCCTCAAATATAGTCGCCCATCATGTTTTCGTTATATTCTTTGTAATATTCTTTGTCTTTCAAAGTTCATGATGTCCTGGTGAAAGCGCTCGCCTTGCTCTTCTGAATAAGCTCCCATGCTCTTTTTGAACTTATCAAGATGAGCATCAAGGATATGGATTTTGAATGACATCCTGCAGTCCATTGCAGAATTCACTGCACTCTATGATCTTCTTGATTTGTGGTCCGACAATGACACCAGTTTTGATCTTTGCTTCAGACAGCTTAGGGTACTTAGTACTGAGGATTCAGCGGAACAAAACTGATCACCGGGTACCAGAATAACACACAATATATACATTTGAAAGTAGTGGTCCTTCCTAAGCTTCTCCTGTAATGGGTGTGGGGTGAAGTGTGAATACTGTCGTTATCAGAATCTGAATAGATATTGAATTCACACCTGTCTGTCTAGGTCAATTCCCCTTTGTCTGTGATGGCCGTTGCCCACTTACTATGCTATCCCAATCAAGTAGATCCTGTCTCTCCGTCTCTCAGGAAGGGCCATAGTGACTCTATATAACTGTATTTATACAGCTACGTACAATTCTGTACAGTCCCAGAAGTCCCAGTTCTAGATAATTTTGGACAGTTCTAGAAACTTCTTGGTAGTTCTCACAATTCCGGAAGCTTCTTGAAGTCTCTTGAAATATTGTGAATATCCTTAAAAATAAATACATTTCAAAATATCATTGTGTTGACCACAAAAGCAATGTTTGCAGGGAATAATAACTTTTTTCTATTCATTTAATGCACAAACAATTAGGAAAACACACTTAACAACTGGGAACAATTTTTTAAAAATTGTTACATTGTGATATTTATATATTCGTGAAATTGCTTATATCTAATGATGTGCAATAGGCCAATTATAAAGTTTAAACAACCTGAATATAGCAATTACCTGATACCAAACAAGTAAAATATAATCAGGAACATGCTTTAGAAAATTGTTAATTGTTATACAATTAAAGTGACACAATTTTTAAAAATCACTTCTTGCTATAAATGTACTTCACTTAATGGCTGGGTGTTTCTCGCATTTTCAGGGTAATTTGGAGTAAGATAACCACAATCATTGCTGTAGTATTCCTGTGATAACTTGATCCTGAAGTTGTACACTATTTAGACCTGAGAAAATACCTGCCACCAGAGTTGGAATGAATGGATGTTGTTGGCTGTGAAAGCTGAGCTGCCACAGTGCTCAATAATTCAGTGTTTGTAACAGACAGTGCATCAGTGAAGTGAACCAGACGACTGACATGCCTTGCCAAAACAAAAGAAAAATGAGGCAAACATTGTTGTTATCGTAATCTGATCTTGGGATGCTCCAAAATGTTGCTGTGGGTCTTGTCGAGCCCTTGTTCCTCAGTGTAATTGACTGGCAAGCAAATGCACCATTATTTCTATTTGAACAGGTACCATGTTGTATCTCTAAAGACACTAAGTGCTTAAATTGTGTTTCTATTCATATTAATTCAAATTGTTCTGTTATTACATTTCCTTGTAGTGTGATGGTATAATAGGTAGGGTCTGTGTTGTTTGTTTGCTGTTTGATTAATCTCACATTAGCATCAATGGCCAGTAATGTCAGGAGTAAGGTTACATCAGTTCTAGTCAGATTGGGCCAGTTTAGAGCTACCAGTTAACCCAATTCGTGCCTTTGTAATGTGAGAGGAAAGCAGAACACCCTGAGTAAACCCATGCACACATGAGGACTGCATTCAAACTCCACATAGGTGGAATCCAAGTTTTGTTTTTAGCTCTAAAATAGAACTGGCCATTCGCATTTTGACCGGCCCATAAATACACCAGGGTTATAAATGAATATAAATTTGTATGTATATTAACTTTTAGACCACCTAATAGTACAAGAAACAAGATATTAAGTACAAAAACTTCCACCAAATAATCCACCAGCAGGAAAGCTGTAAGCTACATTTATTTAGTATAGTGGAACCTTGCTTCTTGACCACCTCGGAACTTATTGAGTTTGCCTTTTGCTGCATTTTGACATGAATAATTTGTCTGGGTTCTCATCATTTGTTCACTACATGTGTGATTTGGGCTGAATTCATGGTTCATGATACAGCACACAGTGATTCAGATTCATGACATCTTTGGCCCAGTGATTTTGTGTTTGTCATGTTTTCCTTTATTGTAACAATTACATGAGTTTTTTTGTGATTGGGCCTGGGGTATGCACACAACAATGTGGTCCCAAGACTGAGCCCAGCTCCTTCTTGCTGCTGGCCATGCTCCACCGTGCTCCTGTTATTTTTAAATAAATATTTTTAAATTAACCCCAGTAATTTCAACCTCCAAGTTTATATAGCACTTTTAGTTTCTTTGTTCTCACACTTCTACAACATGGTGTTGTATGATTATGGTGCTAGAGTTTAAAGCTTGTAAAATTGCATTATACAGGGTCAAAAGCCAAAGGACACCCTTTTATTTCAGAAACAAAATGGAAAATGACATCTAAATACCCCAACAAATAATTATAGTGATTAGATGTGATTACAATAGTCTGTTAGGCTATGTCCAGAACATGGCTACCATATTGAAAGCTGCCAGTAATCAAATTTGCAGTATCTCCTGTGGTTCAAAACCTATCAAAACAGAAAATTCAAAGCTTTTTTCGTCACAGACAACTGAAGATGGAATGGAAGATTCTGATGTGTGCGGGAATGCAGCTGCCGTATCATAGCCACAGACTTCAATAACCGACACCAAGAAAGATCACAAATTTCACACAGCACTGTTGCATGCACTGTGGACGCCAAGCCACGTAGTGGTCACGGAAGACTGCTACCGACAAAGAAGCCTCGGCAATAGTTTTGGCAGCCTTCTGCAAAAAGTCCACAACGCAACACGTGACGTGTCCTTCGCTTTTGACTCATCCTGTTCAGTGACCTCAGACATATAAACAAGTGTTCTTCAATTCAGGATGTTAAATGCTTCATTTCTAAAAAAATATACAAATCTTGAGGATCAACATACAAATATTAACACAACAACATTGTCTAACCATTTTCCGTAAATGAGTTATGCAGGTTATATGTTTAGTACTAACTATTTAAGGACTGAGCTTTTAAAATGCATTGTAGACAAAAGAATAGCACATTGTTATTTATACCCTATACAGTTCCCTACAAGGCATCAACCTCAGTGTAGTGAACGTATTAATTATTTTTGCAGCAGTTTACAGGCAGATTATGCAAATAAGAAAGCTCAGCTAATCACTTCTACCTAGAGCAGATTGTAAAGCTTGACTCTGTTCCCGTTTAATAAAACATAGCAAAGCATAAGCCATTACACCATATTGTTTCCTGGCACAGGATGTAAAAGCCACATAAAACACTATTAGCTCTGACAATTGGATGAGGGGCTCCAAGCCAACATGAATTCCCAGTGCTCGTTGTATAGATGAAATAAGCAGATAAAATGTAGCAACATGCAACATGTTCCTCTTCCATTAAGTCCTTAACAGTGTAAACTGTACAATGGGTAGCCTAGAGAGATATAAATGGGATGATAAAGGTAAACAATATGACCAATAAAATCATATGAGTACCTATTCCATTTGTTCATCTTATTTGAACAAACATGATAAAGTCTGTCGTACAACCATCGGGTTACTATCCCCAATATATATATATATATATATATATACACAAACCGTATTCCAAAAAAGTTGGGACACTAAACAAATTGTGAATTAAAACTGAATGCAATGATGTGGAGGTGCCAACATCTAATATTTTATTCAGAATAGAACACAAATCACAGATCAAAAG
>JAUZST010081908.1:0-20450 GCA_034779995.1 Parotocinclus haroldoi | reverse complement strand
TTGTAAAGCTGCTTTGAGACAATGCTCCATTGTAAAAAGCGCTGTATAAATACATTTTGATTGATTGATTGATTGATTGAGAAAGCGGTTTAAGACTGAATACAGAATTCAGAAAGCAGTTCCTATAATAGTTTAGGTAGAGTTTGTCATAGTCGGTTTCGGAATAAGTCTGTTTTTGGAGTTCTTTGCAGTTGCTCCATAGCAGTTTCAGGACTGAGGTTTAATCAGAATAGCTATGATGAGGTAAGTAAGAGCAGCGTTTTGTTTCAGGAGCAGCATGACATATCATGATATCATAGACAGGCTGGATAGCACCCAAGGCACAAGGACTTCCAGCTGGAAAACAATAATTACACTGAACTACACGCTGAACACGATGGAAAGCACTTGTTCACCAGCCAAGACAGAGACTCTATAAAAGTGCTTCAGTTAAATCCGCTAGAGCCGGCTCCAAGTCAAGACCAAGACTGGGACAAGTCAAGACCTAGACTAAAGTACCAGGTTCAAGTCAAGACAGAGACCAGGAGTGCCCAAGGCCGAGAACAGATTCTGATTTTTTCTTCATCTAAGTAAAAAAAAAAAGAATTAATTTGTATTTCACTTAATTAATCGGACCACATCGGGACGCAATCGTTTTGGTCCTAATAACCGGCTGGTCCTATTAAACAAACATGTCCTATGTTACAAGATGGGATGTGCTATGTAACTGTGACATGCTATATATTAAATGTTTATTAAACATTTATTGTGTGATTTACACGTATAGCGAACGTACAAACAAAAAATACTGTTGCTTACAAACTTCATTGAAAAATACATTTTTAAACAAGTTTTTCGAAACGATCAACAACACAATGTATAGATACTCAGCATGCGTAATACTGTAAAAAACAAGTTCTAGTCAACGTATGAAGAACTTATCCAGTGTGATCTGACGCCTTCTCTTGACAGACTGCACTAGAACAAAATCAAGAAAGTGGTGGGCGTGGTCACCTCCCGCTGGTTTTGCTCTTGACAACACCACTTTTTCAGATTTCCTGACCTTTGATAAAAGCATAAATTCTCCCGGGGATCTCAAAAATCCTCCCATAAATGGCTGACCCGCTTTGCACCGCTAGGTGGCGACTTGTGGCTTCTTTTTCTTATTCGCTCTCACGTTCTTTGGTCCGATTAAATGGAAATTTGGTCCAAATAAGTGAATAAAATTACACGTATATAATAGGATTTGTATCATTACTTTAGGATTTGGTCTAAATAAGTGGCTAGTCTCATTAACCGGTGGACCAATTAACCATCTTGTGATAGCGTGAGTGGATGGAGGTGTGGGGTAGAATTGATGCTTAGAACATGATTGAGGGGTATATAATTTAAAAAAGCATAATTTATATCAATCCATTTATTACAGCAGCTGCAGATAATCCATACATCAGCAGCAATAATGAATATTGAGTATTGTTTTAGACATTCAAACCTCCCGCTTGTATAAACAAACTCCGGTAGCATTCATACGAACAGCATACAGTCAAAATACTGTTGACTTCCTCGTCGACTACATCTCCCCCTTACCTGGTACCTTGGAGTCACGTTGAAACCTTTCAACGCCCCACGTGTTAAGTGATCATAAATGCAGCAAAACATTTATTGCATACTTCTATTACTAGCAGGGAAGGGCAGGTATAATTTGCAACCCTGTTATCACAGTGGCTGCAAGATCAAGACTAAAAAAAACAGATCATTGAAGAGATCAGAGTTAAACTTCAAGAATGGTATCTCAAACTAGAAGGAGGGAAACACCATATAAAAAGGTTGGATGGTACATGCACTGTTGCAAGTGTATTATTGTTTGGACTTGAACTAAAAATTAGGCACCGAACTGAAAGGCTTAGCTTAGAAATCCACCAAAACTTGTGTGTCATTTATCAGGCAAGTAAGCTGTAAATGAGCTGTTGTTGAGGGTATCTGTTGAAGTACTGTTAAAAGGTAATACATTCAGGTTTTTTAATTTTTATTGCTGGCCTGTGTGTACACCACCTTCCTTATGCCCAGTTTGAGGCAGAGATGTGGCGCCCCCCAATGAACGAAAGGTCCCAACTATGCCACCCCTTAATTGATGTATTTCAGTTAGAGCAAGGGGAAAAGTGGACAGAAACGTTACTATAGTACAAAATACAATCTTTATTAAAAGTACCTCAAATCACTTCTCCTGTCAGTTTAGTTTATTAACTGTTAATAAAAAGCAAAACACTGAGCAGGCTATGAGAGAGTAAGGGTCAACCAAATAGGTCTGCCATAACACGCGTGAATAATTTCTGAGAGTTCCAATTACTGCACAGCAAAATGCAAAGCACTATAGATCACACTATCAGTGAACACAACACAGCACCCCTGAATATGGTTGACCTTAAATCCCCAAAGTCCAAACCAGTATGGCAGCTGTACCGCAATAATAATGATAAAAGTAATAATTACACCCACAACAAGGCTTGAGGCCAAAGGTTCAGCATTTAAACATACCTAGCACCACACCAAGTAGCTAAAGCTACAGTCAGTCTACACCAAGAAAGTTATACATATCCAGCAGCAGATCACATAAAAATCACTAAGCAGTTTAGCTTAAAATCCCGCATTACGATTTGTTGAATGACACAATAAACCATAGGAAAAAAAACAAGAAAAACAGCAGCTGGCAACCACTGGAGCTGTAGCCCTCACATTCATCCAAGTTGGATACCAACTTCACCCATGCACAGAAGAGAAGCTTTAAACATCTACTAAAATACATTAACATATAAAGATATAATTAGACACACCATAAGACCACTTTCATTCTATTTAATGCATATTTATCTACCCATGGCCCAAAAGAATTAATCTAAAAGCTACACAAAGCTAGAGCGGCACTTCCAAAGAGCTAAAAGAGCAGAAAAACAGAGCTAGCACAGAGCTACAGAAACGATTCTAATGGACTAAAATAGTAATCTATGACAAGGTTATCAGACAGAACCTTGGATAATGCAAAATATACCTGAGAATAACCTCTCGATTCTAGGCAGAAGGGATAGAAGTAGATGTGTTGCTTAACCTAGTGCTTCTTGTATTACACTGTCCGGCATCCAAAATGTGCAGGCTGCTGCTGCTATTTCAGACACCTACAGCCGTCTCAATGCTGAACGTCCTAATCCTCACGGCGCGACACCAAACACAGCCGCATCTCCAACACACATTGCTGCTTGCGCTAGCTTAGCCATTCCAGCTCCATACTGCTTAGGACCCCACAGGTGTCTGTATAAAGGTCCGTATAAACGTAATTCAATCAGTGACGTCACTCCCGTCCACACCCAAAAACAATAATAGTCAAGCAATATATCCGGCTATACAGAGATCCATGACAATACCCCTGGGTGCTGTTGATATAATTACAAGTTGCAACTGAAGCAAATTAATGACTGCTATTTAGTTCCTAATGGGTTGGTAATTTTATAACCCAAAGTCACCTTTTATATATGGGTCAGCACGGTGGCTCGGTGTTCAATCCCAGGGTGGAGCGGTCCTCCCTGTCTCTATAATGGCCGTTGATGCCAATAGTGCCATTAAATAAGCCAGTAATTGCCAGATAAGCCAAATAATTGCAATAAGCTGTAGGACCTTAGTCTGCAGGGGCAGAACTTGTTGTTTAGTGCTTCTTTCACTTGCCTTAGCTTGTACCTGTTATTTACTAATCCAATATATAATATCTAATATATAATAATCTATATATAATATCTAGTATTTGTTGCAGTTTAATTAACTCAAAATTAACAGGGTGCCATGATGGCACAAAACAGTTCAGTCACCGCACATCTCCAAAAATCCTTTGTTCGATCCTAATCTCAAACTGTAATGTAACTGTGTGAAGTTTTCCTATGTCCAAAGCCATACCCCACATACCCTGTGCTTTTGTCAGGAATAATCACTGATGCTGATGTGATGCTATATAAAATCAGACAACATTAACTGCTCACAAAATTAGGGAATATTTCATTAGTTTTGTGAGTAGTATATCTGTTCTCCTTTTTCTGTTTGTTTTTCATTTTTCTCTCTGCAAATTTTACATGTGCCATTGGAAATAGATTGATTTATCAAGGTTCAAAGTCATTTTGTGAGTGCTCATTGCATACCTAAATTACAAGCAGGGAGGGCAGGTATAATTTGAAACCCTGTTATCACAGTAGCTGCAAGATCAAGACTAGAAAAAAAACATGTAATTTAAGAGATCAGAGTTAAAAGTAATGAAGATATATTTCACCCACATACTTTAATGTTTGACTCCACTGGCACCTGCATAAACACGGTTTATAATATATCAGATCTTCCTATTTGGTTTGTGTTTGTTTGTACAGTTTAAAATTGACTGCCAGCTCTTATGATGGGATTTTTATAGTGTCAGCTGGAGACTATGATGGGGGGAACATATATAGTGCTCTAGGTATGGATTGCACAAATTGAAAGGTTTGCATTTTTTGCATACTGATGTCATAAGATATACTGTATTATTCTTCATTGCTAATATGAACTAGGAAGAACTGACTTGCATATCTGTCTGAATGGCCCATTTACAATCTGTACTTCTGTAATATATGTAAATTGTTGTAAATCTTTATTCTAACTTATTATTGTAACATTTGTTTTTGTAGGATAATATGCAAGTAGGCTCTACCTGTAACTTAATTAATCATGGAAAACCCACAGACAGTGCTTAATTCCTACACTCATTAACAAATTAAATAAATTGGGACAGAGGTATCAGATTGCTGCAAAACCCTGTATGCAGTTATGTTTGAGGCAAATATGTAGAGGATTAAGGCTGTGGTTTGACTAGACACTGGGTAACTGGGTGACAATTCAATACACTGATAGTCATTACAAAACTCAGATGATTCAGTTTAGTATTTGTATGAATAAATTTACAGATCTGTTTCAACAGGCATCAGTAATGCGATGTGATTGCAATCTAAAATACAAAAGAGTATATGAAATATATGACAAACTCCATCAATATGCTCTTTTTTTATCATTTTTTTAGATTTTTTATTTTACAGTACAGGGGTGCATATAGCACTACAATGCAGTTGGCTTGGCATTGTGAGTCTAGGTTTTAGCGTAGATATCATGAGTTTGAATTTGACATTGTCTGTTTTGCTTAATGTAACTGATAGTAAGGTCTAAAAGAAGCCATTGATGCTAACAACAGTCCTTTATCTCACTGAGTGCAGTTAAATGCTCTTATAAATCTAATCAGACTCCTGCAGTGATCCAGTTTTTCATGTGGTCATAAACTCCAATACTCCTATACTCCAATAATGAAACCAGATTATGAAATCAGATAAAGCTCAGTAATAAGATTTATTTGAACATATATACCCATACTACGATTTCACAGTTTTCTCAGTTTGCGCATTCACAATACAAGTGTAACGTTGTTGCCAGGCCCACTTACTATTAACCACTTCTTTGTCACTTCCTTAGTCCTGGTTGGCTGTTAACTTGGCAACCTTGGAATAAAATGCACCACCTGGACCAATTACTGAATAGCTGTGGAACACTTTGTGGAGACTTGTTGTTGAGAAAATTAAGAATTGAATTATTTAATAATAAGGTTTTAATAAGTTTACATCCTTTTGTGAGATATGAAATAGGTATATTATTATTGCCTGAGTCATGTAAACTGTTCTGAACTGATTATCTGATTACCCTAGTGCGTATATGCTCAATCAGAGTTTCTGCATTTTTCAGAATAAGTTTCACTCAACTTTTTTCTTTACATCGCTATCACAGATGCCCAATGTATTGCTTTGATTGATAGAAGTTTTACTTTGAAGATAGATCAATGTGTAGTCCCTTTCATAGCCATTTCCTACCATGTAATCTTTGGATTAATATTACACCTCTTGGGCAAACCGTATAGTATTTGTAATGTGAATTTTGAGTTGTTATAAACATACACCCTTTCCACATTTAAGAGCTGGTTTGACTCACATCGTAATTCTACCAGTGCATGGTAAACTCCAGCTCACTGGAGAGATTGCCTCTGCTGGAGTGTGTTGATTTTGAGAGCAAAACGATGCACTTGCAAGTACTGTCTGAAAGATTGCCTTGCGGCGTGTCTTGCAGGCCAATGTCTACATTGGCTCCTTCAAAGGCAGTCACATTTGGGTGTGGGAATGGGCTTTATTGTTCGGTTGAGACCCCTAAACATCAATGTTCTGACTACGGATGTTGTCCCTATAACCAAGCAATCAAGCTCCAGTGTGATAACAGATATGTTGCTATAATTTAATATACTTTTAGTATTTATTCAGTTAACATCTAGGCCACCCATGGAGGATGGGTCTTGGTCCTCCCAAGGTTTCTTTCAAGTTTTTTCTTGCCACTGTCGCCCTAGGCTTGCTCAACTTGGGATTGGCCTTTTAAGATAATGTTATACTGTAAAGCTGCTTTGAAACAATGTTATGTTGTAAAAAGCGCTATATAAATAAAATTGAATTGAAATTAAATTGAATTGAATATGTCTCTATAATGTACACGCATAGGGAAACCAAGTTTTTATAACAAGTGAAACCTTCAGATCATGATATAGAACTCTTGCAATGCTTTCCTATTTCAGTGTGCACTTTTAGTGTGTGGGGAACCTATCCCAAAAATGATTATAACAAGTATGAATGGCATTTTCAAAACCATTCAAAATGTGGATGACATATGACAGTTTGATTGGGCATTTAGCAGAGGCTTCTTTCCAGCCTGACTAACAATGAAGCAAATACAATCCGAGCACAGAGCGGTTAAGGTGACTGACAGTGTCACATTCTTCAAGCTTCCACTGTGATGTGCTAACAGCCAGAGGCCTAGTGTGACATATTATACAGGCACAAACGGCAGGTTTAACCATGACGGGGGGGGGGTTTGAAAGCAGTATAATGATGGCAGGATGCTGGATGAATATGGTTGTGGGTTAAGAGAATAAGGAGTTTTTTTGTTGTGCTGTGCATGTGCCGAGTGTCATTTTGGTCTGAGGGGGTTAGTGGCTCACTGCCAAGAAAAAATCCATACTGTCTGAGAAGACAAGAAATTGCAGGCAGAAGTACTAAGGTTAGCATCATTCTAGTTGCCCTTTATGGACTGACATTTTTCTTAGCACCGCCAACCATGAGTGTTGTGCACAATCAACAGACGCCAGGTGCGGGTGATTTAGCTTGACTCTAATCTGGGCTTTGTTTGGTGGCAGAGTTGTTCATGTTGCTGAAACAACTGTGTGACAGGCAGACTAATTCTTCTAGCTGAGGGTTTCCATCATACCACTGATTGTCCTAATACAAGTGAAATGCAGAAAGATAAAGTAAAAAAAATGTGTACTTCTGGAGATATGCCAGCAAGACTAACTATGTCAATAGTACAATCTTGTAAGCCTTGTACATTGAGCACCTACTAAGTCATTGTAGCAGGCAAATCGAGATTAAATGCCTAACTGGCATTAACCTAATTTAGACCTGCCATGAGCCGAAAACATTGCATATATGTTGAGGAAATTAGTGCTGTGTTAGTCAGATGACTTCCTACTGACATCAGAGACTGTTTATGCACAGCAGTCTACTCTTTTACAGCATGTTTTATGCTAATTCATATTTAATTTTGTCTTGTAAAATAGATTCAATAAATTCCAAAGAAGCTGTCTCTTATTTATTTATGAACAGGGACAGGTGCATTACTATATGGTTTACAACAAGGCAGCAGCCTTTCTGGATTTTAAGAAGTACGATGAATATTTTGCGACAGTCTTATTAAACTATCTAATAATGGTCTGTTCAACATATGGCACTGACACAATTGTTTATTCACTAAGGCTGTTAAAGGGAAGCAAGAAAGACGAGGTTTACATAAGGAACATCAGAAAGAGCCATGGTGCCACAAAGTTTAAGAAGGTGTTTTGGAGTTTCACATGAGACGTTACCTGCAAGCAGTTGTGATTTCAGTGCCAAAGAATGAGGGCCTAAAAGAGCTCAATTTAGTCCATATATGTAACTAGTAATAACTTGTTTTGAGAGACACTATACATCACAAAAAAAACTGTACCATGTTGTAGTCATAATAGACATGCAAAAGGTGGGAATATTAAAAGGAAACCAAAAATACTTTTCTAAATCTAAGGAGTTTGAAGACCTGTAATGATAAATAATTTATTTATTGCTGAAGACCACAATTTAGGGCTATGAGGAAATTACATACCAACCTTGAAGATGGACATCTTAAAATAGGATTGGTGTGTGTGGCCTACAGTGAAATGCCTTTTTCTAGTGACTTGATTAAATTTGATTTACTTCCATCTCCTTTTTCTGAATGTGTCTGCACTGTTCTAGCTCTCGCCTAGTCAAAATTGCATGCCTTTAACTTCTCCAGAGTTCAGCTGAGATTGATGTGCGTCTTCAGAGTTCTGTAATTCATCATTTACTTAACACTGAATGCTTTTTTGCAATAATTTTGTAAGAATAACTCATTTTTTGGTTTTAAAATGCAATCAATTCTAAATTTAATTTCCCGTAGTGAGCATTGTCTACGCTTTCTTTCACAACCTTGCCTTCAAAACAGTCCCTGTCAACTTTTAAATCTTGTGGAAAACACAAGGAGAATAATAATTACATTTCTTTCTGTTTCTCTGATTGTGCTGTGCTTACACAAAGGAGAAGTGAATGATCAAAATGCATATTGATTACAAATACATTTTTAATATGTAGGCTGAATAGTGTAAGATGATCTGATGACTGATATGCAATGTGTGCCTTTTGATTTTTTTTTTTAACCACTTAACATGATTTTTGATTTTTTTTTAAAATAATGCATGTTATGCCTGGCAACAGTATTTAATTAACATTTTAGATGTTTGTTTAAGACAGAACACAACCATATTAATTTCTCTACTAGCTGAAGTCAACAACAACAAACATGATGATGCACTGTAAAGAATATATGTAGTGTTTTCAACAAGGATGTTAGGAGTTAAACTGCAAATGAAGACCCTGGAGTTTTACTTGCAGCTTGTTTAATTTTCTTCATGAATATGTGGTGAAAATGCACGTCACCACAAACCGAAAGTACGTTTTTTAGCGAAAATAGTTTTTAAATCCTATTTAAATAAAATGTAAATAAATAATCGATTACTGTTACAAACAACTTGTAAACACTCATAACCTGGTCTCTAATTTATAGATTACTAAATTTTACTTACTTAATCTCCTTTGCACAATTGCACACTTTGCCAAGTAAAAGCTAGTTTTAGTAAAAGCGTTTGCCACATGAGCACTAACAGTTAATTTCTAACATCAAAATCTATAGTTTTCAACACAGTTTTGTTCTTCTGAATTTAGGAAAGTCACTTTGCATTAACTATGAAACCCATGGCACCCCAGTGCTCTTAACATTTTGTGAATCAAGCAGAAATCAGGAATTAATGTTTACTTTTTATGGAGGCCCATAGATTTTAAAGACCAGTTTAAACTTTTCCTCTGTAAACAGCAGCACACACCGATTTGTGTATGATTCAATCATAATCCGTTTAAATGAGGTGTGACATGATACATGATCATCTCATGTCTAAGAAGTCAGTGTTAGCTGTGATGATCTTCTCATTGCACACTCCAGCGACAGAAAACCAGAAAATCAAATTACTAGGCTGAATGCCAAAATTCCCAGTGAGCCATTAAGTTCCGCTTTATTCTAGAGTCTGGGCTATTTAGCTTGATGCAACAGAAATGGAAGAAATGCTCAGAATCTGCATGTGGCACAACAGTTTTTTTCCCATCTAAAATAAATGTTTCAATTACTGCAGAAGTGGTGGTTATTAAACGTTAATGCTTTGCAGCTGAACAATGCACACAGAGGTACTGATTTGGCCAAGTGCAAGAGCTGCAAGAGTGCACGGAATAGGGCAAATCGCCTCTAATTGCTGTTTGCTATTCCCTCCTGTCATAATCCTGACATTTAGAATGCAAAAAGAAAAGCAAACCTCAACTATAAGTTCTTCTATAAGTAGAGTTGTCATAAATTTGAGTGGTTTTAATTTTGAGGAAAAGTTTTTAGGCTACAGCACATAGCACTGTGTTTGACTGACGGCCTCATGCACGTACGAGCTTAAAGACCCAGTTTCTGTCCAGAGAAGTTTAATGTTGCAGATCAGCAGTTCTCTCTTGCACTCTCACTCTGTACTCCTCTATTTCCTTCAGCTGTCTTCAGCAGAGTAATGCCTTCCTACACCCATGAAAAGCATAACTTCCAGTGTTGTTGTTTCACAACGAAGATTTACTCTTTCCCCTACTGATAGATTGCAAATTTGTAAGTCAAACTGTTTTCACTGGTTACTACTCCTAGGCAGTGGTGTGTTTAATATACAGATATGCTAGTGACCACATTACGTGTTGTGAAACAGGAGATGGACATTGGCCGTACATTACCCTAATCAAACAGTCTTTTTATGCTACTGTAATGCCAATATAAGGGGTATTTTTACAAGAAATTTGTGTGCAAATTATACGTAAATCCATCACAGACATTGCTAAAAACATGCGTGGTACACTACCATATACACATCATTTCTAACGCTGTCACATTTTTAACTAATGGAAATTCACAATAATTCTAGAAAATAAAGTGATGTGCTTTTAGGGGAAACCTTTGGCACTTAAGTAAATGGTATGATAGACCTGATACATACTAACATGGAAAAATATTTAAATGAACAAAAGACTAAATGTTTATATAGTTTAGGTTAGAGAGAAAATACAGCACAGAGTACTGTTTACAATAAGGACAGGCACATACACTTACGAATGATATCTATAGCTTGTTACAAATAGTTAAGGGAATGTCATACACACAAACAAAAGTAACTTGTGCAAAAATTCTAAACACATCAAGAAAATTTGAAAAGTCTATAGTTCAAATGTGACCTAATAAGCAAGCACATGTGAGCACATGACCGGCAAAGTATATGTACACGCAAACATGACAGTGATGGATTTCTGCTCTTTAGCTCTTAGCTCCTGCCTCAAGTTGCGTATCCCCAATGCTGTTTGGCTGTTGAGCCAGAAAGACTGATTTAAAAGACAGATTTTTATTACCTACTATGATATAACACGTTGGTCATTAAATGGACATTTGATTGGATGTATGTTAAGTGAGGCACACCTGTATGTAAATGTAAAATATTCAGGCGTTTAAGGTTTGTTTACTTTCAGCAATGAAGCGAAGAAACACAAATCAGTGCAAATATTGGTGAAACAGCTTCAGTGCAGAAAAAAAGGTTAACGCAACAACGTTTCATGTTACATTCTTTGTCAGTTGGCATGTTCTGTCCAGGTCAGTGTTTATTTAGTTTAAACTTTACGCCCAAAAGCACTTGTATATTCTTTAGCTACCCTATCTGAACCTACTTCTTAGCGACTGAATATTAGATAGACCCGATTTTAATTTAGACTATATACTCATCTTATGCTTGATGTTTTAAGTTAGCAGCCACTTTGGTCAGGATGAACTGTTTACTGAAGATTAATGAATGAATGAAGCTAAATGTATTTGTATTATCATAAGCACATTTTAAGTGCTTTCATGTGCCCAGTGGGCCTCTGGTGCCCTGTACTTTGGCAGGTTTGCTCCACTACCACCTGAGATCCAGGTGCAATCATCTGGTCTTAAAAACCTTTAATTAAGACCATCGATCATCATAAGTGTATGCATGGCTAGTCAGCGAGATTGCTAATTAACATTTTGCAAAAAGCCGAATCTCATTCCCTTTTGCATGAATTTAGGGTAGCTTATCTTGCAGTCAGTCTTTGCTGCAACTTCTTTCTACAAAATATCTTTTCAGTACAGAATTTTCGAGTGCTGCACTGTGAAATCTGTATTATTCTGGCTCTCAAACTGCGGTATGTTATGTAGCATGACCCTCAGATGACCTTGGAAAATGTACTTGGGTTAGGGTTAATTAATTATTTATTTTTTAATATTTTGAATCTTCATGGTTAAACTACTTTTCAAACTATTCATAAATTTGTTTCAATAAAAATGCAACAGTGTTTTTGTTTTTAAGTGTGGTGAACTTCTTCCCAAATTTCACATTTTTTATATTTCAAAATTTCAAGATGTTATCAGTAAGTCTTTAGCATCTACAGTATCTATAACTATAGTTGAAGTTGAAACTAGTATATCTTGGTTAAGGGCAGCAGATGCCAGGGGGAGTGAGCCCAAACTGGTAAATTAAACACACATGTTTAATGAGGTTAATTAATTGCCTGCTCGTACATCAGCTGATGCTAATTTATACATATGCAGCACTACTAGTGTTATCAAGAAAAGAAAGACAAACAACAATATTCTAACAATAAGACAAACAACAAGTTTCTGAGTAACATGTACTGGCATAGAAAAAGAACTAAGATCACAAGGTGTCCTGTGAAAAAAAATAGCAACATAAGCATGAAGCCAGCACATCTAAAAAGACGTGAGCATTAAACATGTCCATTCAAAGGATAAACCTGTAGAGTGAGCTAGTGAAGTATGCCTACTGTTTACAAGTGCTTATCCTGCATGCGTTCTTGTGATGAGATTCAGAGGTGGTACTTGGAGGTTTTGGTTTGATAATGGGTATTTTTGTTGTCTAAAAAGTTTAGAAACCACTGATCTATTAGCTTAATATTTGACAATAATATCCTACATGGGGTGGCAAGGTGATACAGTGGTCAACTGCGGCATCTTCAGCGGCTGTCAGTGGGTTTGCTTCTATTACATATTTGTACACACGGACCCTCTATTAATATTTGGCTGATATTCCAAAACATCTGAATACAAACTGATTCCCAGTCCCCAAAATTAAGCTGAGTGACGTGATTTGTTTCTTTTTTCTTCAAGGGAATTCAGCCACTGGAAAGTGAATAGCTTGGCTACAGAGAAGAGGGACTTCTTTAAGGCCCCACTGCCTTTGTCTCCCGAGTTCCTACGCAACCTGAGGCTGCTAGGAAGGCGGCCAACTTTGCAACAAATCCATGAAAACCTAATCAAAAAATATGGGACCCACTTCTTGGTAGCAGCTACACTTGGAGGTAAGCTTGTACTTTGTGAAACAGGTTCACATGTACTGATCACCACTAGCAAGTTCTTTTTTTAATTTCCTTCCATAAATTAATATTTAATATCAGAACTTTCACTGTACTGCATCTCCATTTTATGTAATTTGCCTATATCAAAGAGAAACATTTGTTGCTGCTACATATGCTGTTTGTTCTATAAGCAGTATGTATCATCCCTGGAATTTTGTTACTTCTCTGTGATTTGATCCGAGTATATAGTTATTATATACCATATTTGTTATGATTCTCAAAGGGTCTGAACCCAAGTGCGGCGCGCTGGTCCTATATGTGGACCAGCACGAATAAACCCAGCTGTGAGAGTATGGGGAATGCTCGTAGGCAGAAATAATATAATTAACAACAACAAATAATGAAATAAGAATTAAATTAATAACCACCAATGGTGATAGCTGGCAGCGAGTTGGGTATTAGGGTCGAACCCCGGTCTGCAATGTCGTGAACAAACGCCTTAACCTAACACGCTACCACAGTGTTACTGATACACTTGCGTGCAACACAAATAGAGAGGGGAAGGAAAATGAAGGACAGACTAATCTGCCGCGTTGACGCGGACTCAGACAGAGGAAGAAACTTTAAAGGGAGATTAACAGAACATAATAGGGCAGTCGTGGTGCAATTCAGGCACCACTCGTGTTTCCCTTTAGTTTATCTCTTTTTTTTTTCTTACTTTCTTTCTTTTATTTATTTATTTATTTGTTCACTTCTATAAATTTACACATTCATTTTCTTATTATCTTAATCCTTCTTAATTTAAGCATAAGCGTCTGGCGCTTAGCCCAACGAAAGAAATAAACAGTGTGATTTGCTCCGATGTGGAACCTGGAGACCCAGGCAGGGGAGAAGAAGGAAACAGAAGGCAGTCCTTCCCGGCTTGGGAGAGGACCATACAAAGAGCACGGAAGAACCCGTAGGCCGAAAGTTACAGAGTGAGGCCCGCTGTTATTGGTATCCCTAGCGCTTAGCCTTGTGCAAGAGAGCACAGAAATCTAAAGGTGTGACAAGGAACCCTGGTTGAGTCTCCATTTAATTAGCGATTCAGCCAGGTGCGCCTCGTTGAGCCTGATTGGCACTGGGCCTTCTGGGAGTTGTGGTACGGCGAGGTCGTCGAGGACTACAACTTTGGCGCCCTCTGGAGGCAGCTGGAGGAACACGTTGGCTCCCTCTGGTGGCAGCAGAAGGAATAGCACGTTCCCTGCTTGTGCCTGGTTGAGTGGATTGACTCCCTCTGGTGGCAGCAGAGGAACTAGGCCGACCTCTAACAGAACCCCTCTCCTTGGAACGCCTCCAAATGTTCCCATGCCGGCGGTTTGATTCTCCCGAAACCCCTGGATCAGGGCGGGGTCTAGGATGTGGCGTGCCGGTACCCATGACCTGGCTTCCAGACCATAACCCTCCCAGTCCACAAGGTACTGGGTGGACCCCTAGACCCACCTGGAGTCTAGGTGTTGGCGTACTGTGTAGGCGGCGACGCCATTGACCTGTCTGGGTGGTGGTGGCGGTCGAGTGGTGGACTGGCAAAGATATGGCCTTAATCTTGACACATGAAAAGTTGGGTACGGAATGTCACCGGATTTATCCGCCTAACAATTTTAAATGGCCCCTCGTATCGGGGAGCCAGCTTGCCCTTAACACCTCTGAGAGGCAGGTCATGGGTGGACAGCAAGACTCTCTGCCCAACCTGGAAGGTGGGTATGGCCCGACGTCTATGGTCTGCGGTACGACGCATGCGCAGGACAAAGTGTTGCGCTGCGAACACTGCCACCTCTCGTTCTTGGTCGGGGAAAAGTGATGGTGCAAACCCAATTGGCACTCAAACGGCGACATCAACGTCGCCAAATTACACAAACTATTGTGGGCATACTCTGCCCAGGCCAACTTCTCTGCCCATGTACGAGGGTTCCCTGAGGTTAAGCACCTGAGGGAGCGGGTAAGGCCTTGAATGACCCGTTCCGACTGCCCATTTGACTCCGGATGGTACCACAAGGAGAGGCTGACAGTAGTCCCCATAAGTTCGCAGAATGCCTACCAAAACCTGCTGACGAATTGGGGACCCTGATCCGAGACGATGTTGGTGAGCGTGCCATGGCGTGTTCAAGGAGGATGTGGGCCTGTGGGCCATCTGATGGGAGTCCTGGAAGGGAAACAAACTGGCAGGCTTCAGAAAAGCGGTGAACTATCACGAGGACCACTGTCATACCGCGAGACGGCGGCAGACCCGTGACGAAGTCCATAGCGAAGTGAGACCAGGGATGTGAGGGTATAAGCAGGGGCATTAGGAGGCCCTGCGGTTTGGCCCTGGAGCTCTTGTTTCTGACACATATGTCACAGGCTTCTCATTCTTGGAACCAGGACAGAACGAGATGGTAAAGTTAAATCGCTCAAAAAACAGGGAACATCGGGCCTGCCTGGAATTGAGTCGTTTGGCTTGTTGGATATAGTCCAAATTCTTATGCCTCCAGCCACTCCTCCAAGGCGAGTTTCACTGCCATCAACACTTTATCCCCGATGGAGTAGTTCGTCTCTGCTGCACTGAACCGGTGGGAGTAGTATGCACAAGGATGTATCTTCTGGTCCTCTTCCGAACGTTGGGAGAGAACTGCACCCACCCCCACATCAGAGGCATCGACCTCCATTATGAAGGGGAGGTCTGGATCGGGGAAACGGAGGACTATAACAGTGAGGTTATGAGGCTCTTAACCTCCTTGAATGCCCGCTGAGCTGACGATGGCCAGCGGAATGGGCCTGGGACTTAGGCTTAGGGGGTTAGGGCTATAAGGTGGGCCGCCACAGTACTATACCCCCAGATGAAGCGGATGAAGAAATTGGCAAAACCCAGGAACCGTTGGACCTGCTCTACAGTAGTCGGTCGTGGCCATTCTTTAACCGCCTTGCTTTTGGCGGGAGACAATAAACCCCAAAAAGGCTACCGAGGTCTGGTGGAAGATGGATTTCTCCAGCATCACATACAGGTGGTTCTCGCGGAGAAGCTGGAGCACCTGGCGTACCTGGGTGATGTGCTCAGTGAGCGAACTGCTATAAATCAAAATATCATCCTGGTACACATAGGCATAGCAATCTAATGCCTCACGGAGTACCTTATTAATGTACCATTGGAAAACCGCCGGGCATTGGCCAGGCCGAAGGGCATGACCCAGTACTCATAGTGCCCCGTAGGTCCAACTTAGTCCAACTTAGTGAACAATCGGGCCTTCTGCAGTACCTCAAATGCTGTCTGCATTAGGGGTAGGGGGTAACGATCCTTGATCATGATGGCGTTCAACCCTCGGTAGTCTATGCAGGGACGCAGGGTTCCGTCCTTTTTAGAGACAAAGAAGAAACCTGCGCCCGCCGAAGAGCCAGATGGCAGTATGAACCCAGTAGCCAGGGCCTTTCGGATGTACTCCTCGATTGCCTTCCTTTCAGGAGCGTAGAGGGCAAAAAGATGACCACGAGGAGGAGTAGTACCTGGGAGCAGGTCAATGCCACAATCGAATAAACGATGAGGTGGTAGCTCTTGGGCCTTAAAGTGACTAAACACCTCTGCCAAATCGTGATATGCCGAGAGAACTGATGTGAGATCTGGGATCTGGGATCTCGCCCGGGGTAAGCGAGCTTCTTGTGGGCTATCCAGAGGAGGAAGCAGACAGGCAGCGTGGCATTTGGGACCCCAGGTATAGACCGAGCGGGAGTACCAATCAATCCCCGGGTTATGTAGTGAAAGCCATGGGAACCCCAAGATCAATGGCATGGCGGGGGTCTATGTAATAAAAAAGGAGATCTTCTCCCTGTGGGGACCGAGACTAAAGACCAGGTCAGGCGTCCTGTGTTGTATCGGACCTCCCCCTAGGGTTGACCATCAACACCTACGACTGAGAGGGGCGTGGGGAGACGACATGGCTCTAGAACTTGTTTCTTGACCAGGGTTACATTGATAAAATTGTTTGCTGCCCCGGAGTCCACCCAGGCTAGCACGGGGTGTGGTGGCGCACCGCAGAGAGTCCCGACCTGGGGGTGATATGTTGGCCTAGTCCCGTGCCCCGCCTTGGGACTGGCCCCTGTGTTCCCGGCGGTGGCAATTTCCTAGGCCATCCCCCACCTATAATGCCGCCAAACCCCTGTGTGCTATCGATCTGCATGGGTTCCTCCCCCCCAGAGTTGTGAGTGGACCCTGATGAGGACCACACCCCTGGGGAGCATACTGTCGACCGACCTCAGCATGTTCCCTGGCCCATTGCCATAACCACAGGTCATGCCGACAGACGAGTTTGTAGTACTCCGCTAGCATGGATGGTGGGTCCCGGGTGGCGAGTTAATCCTTCAACCGTTCGCTCAGGCCTTGTTCAAAGATGGCCATGAGCGCACCCTGATCCCAACCGCTCTCTGCTGAGCGTGTACGGAACTATATAATATAGTCAGCTACTGGGCACGGTCCTTGAGTCAGGTCCAACAATCGTGGACCCACCTTTTTGCCCCCTTTGGGGGTGTAAAACGTGTCTTTAAGAGTGCTCATGAAGGCCTCCAGGCGAGTGTTGTTCCCATAAAGCTGTGGTCCATGTCAAAGCACGGTCGGTCAGCAGCGAAATCATGTAGGCCACTGTAGACCTCTGAGGGAAAACAAGCACTCTGGAGCTGGAAACACCAGCAAGCATTGTAAGAGGAAACCCCGGCAGTGCTCTGCATCACCCGCATAGCACTCTGGGGGGAGCGATGGGAGGCTCAGGAACCTGAGGCGGGGGCGGGCCCGTGACCAGTGGGGGGATAACGAGCGCGTTCAACCGCTCTGCCAAATAATGGAGCATTCCCTCATGCCTCTGCAGAGCGGTTTGTTGGGCTTTTAGGGTTTTTTGGAGCCCTGGGACTTCTGCTGGGTCCATGATGGTCACACCTTACTGTTATGATTCTCGAAGGGTCTGAACCCAAGTGCGGTGTGCTGGTCCTATATGTGGAATAAACCCAGCTGTAAGAGTATGGGGAATGCTCGTAGGCAGAAATAAAATAATTAACAACAACAAATAATAAGAATTAAATTCATAACCACCAATGGTGGTTATACCACAGTATTGCTGACACACTTGTGTGCAACAAAAATAGAAAGGGGAAAGAAAATGAAGGACAGACTTATGTGCCGTCCTGACGCGGACTCAGACGGAAGAAGAAACTTTAAAGGGGGATTAACAGACCGTAATTGGGTAGTCGTGGTGCACTTCAGGCAACACTTGTGTTTCCCTTTAGTTTCTCTCTTATTTGTTTATTTATTTATTTATTTATTTATTTTTCTTTTGTCTTACTTTATTTATTTTTATTTATTTATTTATTTGTTCATTTCTATAAATTTACACATTCATTTTCTTATCTTAATCCTTCTTAATTTAAGCATAAGCGCCTGGCGCTTAGCCCAACGAAAGAAATAAACAGTGTGATTTGCTCCGATGTGGAACGAATCACCCAAGAACCCGGAGACCCAGGCAGGGGAGAAAAAGGAAACAGAAGCAAGTCCTTCCCGGCTTTGGAGAGGTCCATACAAAGAGCACGAAAGAGCCCGTAGGCCGAAAGTGACAGAGTGGGGAGCCTCTCTGGCGTGGAGAGAGCACCAAAAGAAATCACACCAACCTTTCCCTGGTTGGTACCTTTCCCTGAAAAAAGTATTATTACCTCGCCCACCTGGAGCTACCAGCGACCCTCTATGAGGCCCGCTGTTACGGTATCCCTACCGCTTAGCCTTGTGCAAGAGAGCACAGAGATCTAAAGGTGTGATGGGGAACCCTGGTTGAGTCTCCACTTAAGTAGAGATTCAGCCAGGTGCGCCTCGTTGGGCCTGATTGCCCTGGGCCTTCTGGGAGTTGTGGTACGGTGAGGTAGTCGAGGACTACTACTCTGGCACCCTCTGGAGGAAGCTGGAGGAATAGGTTGGCTCCCTCTGGTGGCAGCAGAGGACCTGGGCCGACCTCTAACAATATTATATAACTATATATTATTTAATTTTTTTTGTTCTTTTACTTTTATTTCACTTTTATTTGCATCCGGTGGATACACCCATCTGGTAAGAACATCCCTGTAGTGAGCGGGGTGAGTGTAAGTAGGTGAATGATAACGGTTGTTATCCTTACACAGGCCTAGTGCTTCAAGAAAAGGCTTCATACTCTAAAAACCTTGTTATTTACTGTATAGAGAAAAAGAGGTTTGCCTTTCCTTAGCTGCTAAAACACAAACACACAAACATCAATGTCTGTGAGGCCAAAACACTGGTGTTGAACAATAAGCCCTGGATTACTGTTGAAATTCCAGTTTATCTGGTGAGTATTTATGGAGTTATAGTCAGAACAAACTGACTATACGTACAGGCTTTGTTTAGGAGAGCAGGACAGAAAGTTTGACAGACTTGGTGGAAGGAAACATTGTAAACAAGTATGCATTGTTTTGAATTGTTATTCTTTAGAACAACAATTTGGTTATTTAATAGTGACAAAGCTTCAACATAGAATTTTATTTACAATTCTAGTCATTTATTTTAATTGCAGGGCATTCATTGTTTTTGTTTGTCTGTTTAAAAATGTATTCAATAAATGTGAATTGTTTTACGTTGTTTATACTTAAACAGTAAACAGAAATTCATAAGAAAATAGAATCATGAACTCAGTATCATGAATAAAATTAAACTGTGAGTGATGTGTTTTTACAATATATAGGTAGTCATATAACATGAAAGAATTGATAAATGAATTAATAAATGAGCAACTTTGTCATGGCATATCACAATAGGTGAGTACTTGTTAAACATCCTCCAAAAGATATTCCACCCAAATACTGTTATAATGTTTCTGTGGTATCTGAAATGATGACATCACTGTCCCAACACATGTATACTAACCTATAAGATTTGTAATGTTTGTATAACCCTGTAATGTTTGCACTGTTGTGTCATTGACTAATTGTAATATTGCTGTCTTTGGGCTTTAATCTGTCAAGTCCCAGTAGGGCCATTACTAACCTCAGTAATATTAAGTTTCTAAGATCTGGACACTAATTATGATGCTACTTATTGCTAGGTAAGTGTCATGGAAACTGCAGTGACAAGAAAAATTAATGCAGTGGCAAACTTGTAGTGAATGCTGATAATTAACCAGTCAAGTGAGAATGGAAAAGAGGACGGGACTGCTGGCTGCATACCAATGAGTTTGTAACAAATAGTATGCATGTCTCACTCTGTGAGAGAGAGAGAGAGAGAGAGAGAGAGAGAGAGAGAGAGAGAGAGAGAGAGAGAGAGAGAGAGAGAGAGAGAGA
>JAUZST010081898.1:0-20453 GCA_034779995.1 Parotocinclus haroldoi | reverse complement strand
TTACGTACGTTATAATAGTTAAGGATGTAATTGCTCTGTATTTCCGTAATTGACCACTAGGTTGTGACACAACCCTGCCAATCAAATGGTCACACGACCTCAGAAAACTCTCTGATGAACTCCAGGGTGTGCTACAAACGACAGGGTGATACAAACGATATATGACGTTTGAAGCCTCTGTTTCTGCATGTTCCTTCGTGTTTGCTTGAGAAATAATCACACCAAGTACGCTTTCGAAGTAATTACTCAAAGGACTGCCCTGCAGGAGTCACACCATCCCCATCTAGCCACACAGGGTGTCATGACGTACCATCAGCAACCATAACGTACCGGTGTGGGTGCGGACTTTTGTTACCTACGAGCAACATTTGGGTGGGTACATAAAACCAAATACCATACCAATATGTGCTTCAAAGCTCCCAGGAGCTCCTGGTGGCTGTAATGTTTCTCTGATCTTTCACCAATCCTAGCTTCGTTCTGCATATCCTGTGTATTGTGTTAGGACAACAATCATCTGCAAGGAGGTTGCAGGTTTTCATCCAACCACCAACCCCCTGCTACGACCAGTTAGGAGCTGCTAAAGGAATAAGGGCAAACAAGTAGAGTCACATGTTGGTTCGTTGGAATGAAAACACAAGGTTCCCAAGCCCTCCCGTACAGCCTTGTGGGTGGCAATAACCAATAGCAAAAGCTGTGTTATTTGGGGTAGTCTGCAGTTGCTAGAACATTTTGGTCGATTCAAGCTTACCTGTTATTCCAGTATATGGTGGGACAAGACTCATTTATTTCCTTATACTTGGTTTCACCTCCCATTGCCTTACCGATTTCACCAGTCGTGTAATAAGGACTCTGTCCTTATGGCTGAGAACATCTGTCAAGTTTTATTTTTGACTTAGCCAGAGACTTAACCACCGTTCCAGAGAAATTGATTAGAACGAAAAACCATATATTGTTGCATTATCAACTCCCTTTTGCCATTGCTACAAGATGCTAATCTTTTTTTGGTGGCGATCTGATCCCATTCTAGTCTGCCTAACAACTGACTATCCAGTTTTATGGTACATTCTTATATAAGACCATCCATCAATCTAGCACTTTTTATAGCGATATGTTGCCTGTACATACGCTAAATAAGAAGCAGAGTCAGATTCCCTGAACTAAGACCTATTTTTAGTAATATCTACTAGAAAGACAGCTTACTCTCTAGCTCTAAGCATTTTAGCAGACCTTCAGAGCAAAGACTGACTGCTGTCACATCGAGCTAAGATCACCTCAGTGTAACGCATACCACATTTAGCAAGTCGAGGTGTTAGCCACTGATAGAGCCTGCCAGCACGTCCTGATATATTCCTCATAATTTATGTCCTGAAGGCTACTTCACACAACACGGGAGTGAAAGCGTCATCAGAGCTGGCCCTGACACGTTAGACAGTCCCATCTGTGGCGTGAGACGCCGCTTGGCACATTCCCAGCAGCTTGACGCTACGCTACACTCTTAGATAGCGAATCCAGGCCTAATCAGCGCCTTGCGCAAGGCACTGTAGCTCAGTTCTGGAGAAGCCTGACACGTTATGTGATAAAACTACGTATGTCAGTCTCAAGGAGCCTTCTTATCACGGCACTGACGCCCCGATTTAAACAAAAGACCGCAGGCGAGCGAGGAAAACGATGGAGAGGAAATGAAATCTTCTGATTACAGGATGAAAGAGCTATTATTACCGACGCGGCTTGTCGGAACGCGCGCGACACAAAAACCCTCTCCACAAGTAAATATGGAAAAAAAAAGATGATCTTTATTTAATCTGTTCACACACAGTGTACTTATTTACACCTTATCATTATAACAGCTCATATTTTCCGGTCCGACCCTGAGGTCAGGTCACAGACAAGCAGAATTCACAGTGCAATATGAACTTTGTGCACCCGTGTCACACTCTAAATGCATGGACGGGTGTTTTGCAAGACTACTAAGGTCCTGGCACTTTGCCTCAGAGGTAATGTACAGTACAACTCGCAACAGAGGGGGTGGAAACATTCGAGCCTCCATAAAACAGATCAACGTTGCGCAGAAGAAGAAAAAAAAAAAACAGAGAGTTTTAAAGGATAATCTGTTTAACCTGAAACTTCCTGTAATGAAAGTGACCTTGCTTGTTGTGCTAAAGTCTCATGTCTTTATAAAAACTCAAGTATATGGCGTGTTTGAGTCCCGGCAGGGCCGTCCCGCCAGGTTGGGCTTTGCAAAGGCACGACTGGGCTGTGCCATGGGGAAAAAAAGAGTCTGGACTGTAAACTGTAAACTCATGTTTCCCAGTTATGGACTGGTGCCCTGTTCATGTTCATGTTTACCAGCACACTGACTTGCAGTGATAGGCCCCACATCTGGGCTAAATCTTCAAAAAATAGGTCTAAAGATGATTAGTGCCAGTCCACCGCAGTGTTGACACCTTCGAGTCCTGGCAATGCCTTCTATACTAGGTTGGGTGTCGATTGGGAGGTGCCCAAGAGAGGGGAGGTCAAACAGGAATACAACCCCTACCCCTACCTAGCCCAGTGCCGGGCCATAGAGGATGTGCAGTAGAAGGTGAATCCAATAATAGTACTTGCAGAATTGCAATTATGAGGTCACCTTAGGTCAGATCAGTGAATGCAAATTAGAACATAAATGCCTATTTAGAAAGGCGATGTGCCCTTCTGGTGGAAGTGAGTGAGTGAGAGTGAGTCAGTGGATGCCTCTGGTATGGAGAATGTGAGTCGAGCTACGGTTCAGGCTCATGTTCCCTTCCCCCCCTCTTTAGTTAACATGTTCAGAGTCCTCGGGCTCAGCTGAGCTTCGTCATCTTAACAACAGCCTCGCATTTGGCCCTGCCTCAGTGTTCACTTCATACAGCATGATAAAGGAGGTTGTTAGCACCAAAATCACTTCAGTGTACACCATCCAATGTGCACCAAGCCTAACGTGGAGAATCCATAAATTAAATCGAAGTCTAAACTGAAAAGCCGCTCTGATCAGCACTGTTTTTGGTCCAAAGTCATGCTGAAATAGATGAACCTGTAAAGTATGGGTGTACTCGAACCCAAAAAGGATGAAGTCCTTCTTCCAGCATGAATGCCGCTCGTCTAGGTTCACATGATGAACCATTAAGAGTCCACAGTCAGAAATCTGGCCTTACAGCTCCATATGGTCCGAACGTTAACAGGTCCGACCTTGTGCCATGTTGTCAGCAGAAGAGTTGCTCCTCCAGTTCCAGTTGGACCTGAGGAACCATCTGCTCTGCCGTACTGACGTCCTGCTCTTCCGCTTCGTGCTCGGAACCGCTGCGGAACCAGGGGTGGAGGAGCACGTCAGCAGCGCTCAGCCTCTCGTTGGGTTCCCTGCGAAGGAGGCTTCGTACGAGGCAGCGCACTTGTCCTGAGAGTCCCTCCGGGAGGCCGTAGACGCCACGTCGTATCTTGGAGAACAACGTGGCTGGGTCGGAGTCGTGGAACGGGTAGCGTCCGGTCAGCATGGTGTAGAGCATGACGCCCATGCTCCATGCGTCCGCCCGCTTTCCTGAATAGCTGCCGCCACCGCTTAGGATCTCCGGGCTGACGTAGGCCGGGCAGCCAAGCGTATCCGAGACAGAATCGTCATCGCTGCTCAGGATTCGACAGTCCTCCAAGCCTTCCAGTTTCAAGTGGGTCCTAAGTGAAAACGTGTGATTAATACATGTACAGTTATTATCTGGAGCAACTACCATTGAGTTAAGCACCAAGACTCTTGGTTCCGACACAAGCCTCACAGCCTTCACATTAGTAGACCAGAATTTTCCACTGCAACACAAGCTGTGAACGGAACAAACCACAGAGGAAATGTGTGCAATAGACTGGGCAGTAGGTGCAATGTTTTATGTATGGTCTAAGAACCGAATCGATTTAATGGCACAGTTATGTTTATGGTTCCCTTCAGATGGTAATCATGCCAGTTTCACTTTTAGTACCAGTTTGAAATGCATCCTTTGGACCTGAACTGATAGGTATCCATGTATGGAACCAAAACCACCTTCTGCATCGCCAATGGTCTTTAAAGCATGAGCAGTACCAGTGACATGGCCCATTCTGGAGCATGCAGACCCTTCAGCGGACAGAAGGGTACGAGTGCAGAGCCGTGTAATTATGGCCTTGTTTAAAACTCTTTCACGCACACTGTTGTTCTTTTTGCACTCACGCTCTTAACGTTTAGCTGGATGATTTGTGTCTATGTGCAAATGTGTCGGTCCTGCCGGTGAAAGCCAAGCCAGTGCGCAGCGAGCTCCGTTTCGTCACTGGCTGTCAGACTGGCTGTCTGAGGGCTTTGCAGATGACACAACGGCATAGCGCCGGAGAGGTGGAGAGAGTGAGTCATAGCGATGTGCGTGTGTCTGAGCGTGTGTGTGTTACTGTCTTGGTGAGGAATGATTGTGCTCACAACAATAGCAATACCAACAAAACCATTCGACATTGTGGGTAAGGCTAGGGTTACTGGCTGCGTGGCCAAGGCAAAGTTCTTGCAAATACAGCACTACGAGTGAGCGTGTGTCAGTCAGGTTTACATATCATTCTGAGGACCACTGCTGCTCCTCAAAACCAAAAGAACCAAAAGACGTGATCTAGGTTAATGAGGTTAAAGTGACGGTTAAGTGCAGAATTAAGTTTCTGCACTTCAGTAAGTGTAGATTCAACTAGGTGCATTAACATAATGCAGGAAAGTCAAGCATGTGCGGCCATGTTTACTTAACATTGTGAGGACCAAACGTCCCCAAGATAATAGGTACAAACAGTTTTAGCCTTCTGGGGATTGTGCTGGTCCTCACAAACCAAAATAACTTAAAAGAGCCACAAGAAATTGCTTAACAATTTAAGGTTTTGAGATTAGGCACAGGTGGAGGTACAGTAAATCGGAATTGTCAATAACAAGTTCTAACAAGGATATAAAAACAAAGTGTGCGTGTGTGTGTGAGAGAGAGGGAACTAATTGTACAGAACGGCCGCTGATCTGTCCTCAGTGTGCACACTGAAGCTGTGCCTGCTCTCTCTGCATCTGCCAGGGTTTAATTACCTGAAAGTATCCGCTGCCACATCGGTGACGCACGAGAAGCCCCTGCGACACGTTTCAGGAATGCGCATGTGCTCATGCTCCATTTCAGCCCTCGCTTATCATCATCCTGCCTGCTTCTTATCACTTATCACGACTTCATCTGGCTCCGCTATTTCAGGTATGTGCATCAGACGCACGCAAAAGCCTCTGTCCAAAGAACTTTTCCAAAATGGAAGGTCATGCGTGTTGTCTGATGGGGAAAGCTGGTGAGCCAGGTGTCGCAATGGCAGCGCAGGTTGTAGTTCCTGAGCGGCCGGTTCTCGCCCTGCCTCGTACACAATGCTATGTGACCTATGAATCATTGCTATGTGCTGGGTTACTCAGGGTAACAACTGCCTGCCCCGTTTCTCCATCATGCCTCAGACATGACAAATGTACAACCCCGTTCTGCCCCGGGACAAAGGCAGCCATCGCAAATCCTAACGACGGATGATTATTTATACACCTCTGCACCTTAGGTTACATTGCATGTGTGTTGGTGAAATATGATCAGTGGGGAACCAAATGATTACGCTGAGTGCTCGTAGTTCTCGTGGCTCTCTGTGGTGTTTTGACATTGAGTTTCCCAGCATGGTCAAGAGTTCTCGGCTTCTTCCAGTCATTGTGTTTCACCAGGGTTTTCCTGAAACCTGACGCTTGATGTATAGGCATGTGAGATCTGTAGTTTCCTCTTTAAGTCAACAAACTATTAGAAAGGCGTGCCTGAGAAACACTACATACAGAAGCACAGAGCTCACAGAACCTGCGTCTAAGGTCAAGACAGACAAAAATAGAGGTTAATGGACCAATGGTGCCAAAAAACTATTGAAAGTTTGGCTGGCTGGTCATGATTGGATCCAGCGAATCCACAGAAAGTTCCTGACATGGCCGTCCCAATCTTCTGAGCAAAACCCTGTTTAAGATTGGTGAGTTGGTTGAAATAAACGTATAAGAAATACATTTGAGTCGCCTCCACCCTCAAGTCTAATATATTCCCTCCAGAACAGAATTAGTCTGCCAGGGGCGCATATTCTAACCAGTTCCTAATCACCAACCCTTACATAAAGCCGTTCTGTTTAAACATGACGGTTTTAAATGGCAGGCACATAATGGCTGCTTTTCGATTCATTATGCGATTCCTCTTCTGCAGAAACATGAGTAAGCACATGCTACGTGCTCACTGCTGTCACGAGTTTTTGCAGAAGCACCTGCGCCACGTAGAGGGAGAGGGAAGTGAAAAGGTGCGGGAAAGCAGAACTGACACTACAAATAACAGATCCCACCTGTCCACCCCCACCCTTAATCTAGGCCTGTGAAAGTCCTCACCTTTTCTCGTCTGCAAACACAAACTTGCGGAGCTTCAGGTCTCCCAGGACAAGGCCATTTTGGTGGCAGTGTGCCACCGCCAAAGCTATCTGATAGAAAAGCTTGGAGGCTTGGTCCTCGGGGAGCCGCTTGCAGCTCTTGACGAGTATGTGCATGTCGCCATAGTTCTTCTCCTGGAACACGTAGGCCTTGCGTTCCCCGAGGATGATATCTTTGATCTGGGCGATGTTCCTGTGCTTTGGCAGCACGCCGTAGGCACGGATCTTCTCCTGGTACTGGCCCATGTCAAAGACCTGCAGGGAATGACGTATGAATTAGAGTCATTGTAGGAACAGACACACAAAAACAATGTATGGCAGCGCAACTAACTGAATGTGAAACTGGATACATGCAGGGATTATTAAATGAACTGTGGGAATTGGAATTCTGAACACTGATTGTAGCCTAGTTCGAAATAAGCCTCTATTTATTGCGACCTGTTTTACTCAATTTAAATTCCTAATAATAAGCAATAACTATTCACATACTGCGTTCGTTGTTAATACACCTCCAAATGCTTTTTAGGAAATTCTGCAGCTTACTGGTCCTATTGATCCAAGGTTGTGTTAATTGTTCTGCTTTTTATTTTTCCCATTTAACCTTGCTTTTATCTGCTCAGGGTTGTGGGGAGGTCAATAAAGGGAGCTGGCGTGGGAGGGACGTCAGCTTGCTCTCCCTCAATCACGGCCAATCATGTCTGTTTGATTCCCAAACTGGCCTGGAGGCACCATCAGGAGTCAAACCTTGGCCACCGCAGCGGTTGCCTGGCAAATTCCAGCTGCATCGCCACGTTTTTGCACTAAAATAAAAATAAAAAATGCAGGATTTTATGATGAGACAAGTAACATTTTCATTTAAAAAAAACACCTTCATTTTGAGTCACGTAACATTTATGGCTTCGAGTTCCATCGATGTTTCGTTTTTGCATGCACAAACATGCTGATGTCGCTCTATAGGCTACAGTGGCAAGTATTTAGTGTAAGCTCCCCTTACACTTCAGCAATAGCAGCATCTGGCAGCTTCATCGCTATACCAGGTTCACCCTACAGATTGACAAAGCCTCATTAGGAATGGTCTCTAAAAATAGTAGCTACCAAGACATTGCTTTTTCAGGGGAACAAGGTGAAAATGTTAAGATATGCAAAAGCTCATAAAGATTGTAATGAAAATAAGTGGAAACGAGGATTACAGAGTGACAAGTATGACTTTTTTTTAGTTCAATTATTGACAATATGTTATACATGGTCATTATGCCGTTGCTAAAACAACAAATCTAATGGTGGCTTAAGACTTTTGAACAATACTGTATATCGATAACATTTTTCCTGAATGGCCAGTGACTGTTTTGCAGTACTGAACGTGTGTAGAAATTTCAAACGATGCAACAAAAAAAAGGTTGGTCTGGATCTGTTGAAAGTATTACAACATAAAATTTTGAATTTGATATTAAATAAAATTGTATATTTCTGGTTAATTACACTAGAGAATTTGATTTGAACATTAAACTGACTCCAAGAATTGACCCTTGTGTAGTCAGATATGGGGACAGAGTTTCAAGGAAAAGCCTGTCATTGCATGGATATCACAAATGCACTGCAACCCAGTAATTTTAGTAATTTTCTCCATTTTCGTTCTATTTTGTGCCTTGGTCACTACAAGCTGACCGTCCACATTCTGTGTCTAGCAAGGCTGTGTTATGTAAATGTACGCTTAGAGAAATGACTGTGTTCTGTGAGCAGCATCCTGACCGAGCTCCAGATCAGTGGGATGACTCACTGCATGAAAACATATCATTTAAATACAGTAATTTGTTCATACCATGCAGCCCTAATACACCTGTTTACCTCAAATATTACTCAGGGTACTCTGTGGCTGGTGCAATAATAATTTGCTCGTGCTGTTATCATATTGTACTGAGTTTTTTTTAAGGTGCATTGACTCAGTACCTACACTCACGATCCACTGCTGTAGGTCCATTTACCATAGCTAACCATCTGTTATGTCATCCATAGATAGAGCCAATAATTGTCAGCACAGCAGTGGCATGGACATGGAGTGGGTGATGATGGCATGAGTGTATCAGGTGCATCAACATTGCTGGAGGTTTTGTCACCACTGATTCAAGAATAGTCAGCAACCACAAATAGTCACAAGTGAATATGCTGGCAAGCTTTAGTTTGTCTCTACAAGTGTACAAGCAAAGCTGCACCAATTCAGTGTTAATATACAAACAGGTCATTAGTGGTGGTCCAACTTTGATGCCTTTCAATTTATGGAGAGGTTCACCAGAAGCTGCAAATTAATACCAGCTCAGAGCCACCACACAAATAATATCTGGTGCCCCTTGGTTTCCTCTAATGGACAGGTAGCCTACCGGCAGCTCACGGGCTCTGCACCAACATCTGGGCTATAATATGCACCAAGTGCACCTAATAAAATCCCCCAAGCCCCACATCATTTCTCCACGACCAACTAAGGTCGCCTACCTTGCATACAAGCTCCTCTCCGGTTTCCATGTCCCACGCTGCATGGGCACCGGCCGGGTCAGATGGTGGCAGGAGCAGGAACTGACCGATGCGAGATGGTCCAGGTGCCCCACAGCCCGATCCTACACTCCCGCTGCCTGGAGAGACTGGAGAGGCGGACAGGAGCAGTGGTGCGTCCGATGAGGACTCGCTCAGTCTCGGGGTTTTGGCCGCCGGCTCCTCGCTGTCCAACCGCTTGTGGCCGCGTCTCGGTGTCCGCGGGCAAGACACCGGGCCGCTCCGTCGCACTAGCATCGCGAGAATTATAGAGGAATGGGCAAACGAGAGAGGACACCAAAAACAATCACTTCGATTTCTCTTGGGTGAACTATATCAACCCGGGCATCTTCTTCCAACGCTTGTCTTGTCAGGGAAGAGATTTTCGGTATTAATGCGTTCGCGACGTATCCATTGATTGGTCCTGGTTTGCGTAGAGTAAGGTCCACGTGAACGCGCTTCACAAAAAAAAAAAGCGCTACACGAATGCGCTCGAGCGTCTCCACCGTAAGGCTCGGTGAAGCCCGAGTGAAAGCCAGGCAGAGGAACAGTTTGAGAAGCTCTGGGAACTCCGCCCGCTCCTTTCAGCAACCGAGCAATCAGCGTCCGCCACACAGAAGCGCTTCCATCCCTACCGTCACCAAGCTTTCACTCTGATCCCTTTATTGTTGGAGGTGTAGCTTCATAAATACAGATAGACAGACATTTACACCAGAGTGTCAAGCATAAAACCTGATAATGAACTTTGCCATGCTGAAGGACACACTTTATTAGGAGCATCTACCTTGTACTTTGGCTCAACAGTTATTTGATCAGGTTTATCCACCATACAGGTGACCTTGTAGTTATACACTTACTGACCAAACGCAACCACTGAATGAGCCGAGCTCTAGAAAACACCATCTGGTTTCTTGACCAACAATCAGTGTGCTTGTTTTTCTAATATTTATTTATTTGATATCAGGTCAGCATCACTGGTTGTTCAGGACTGAGGTGAATGATGTGTTAAGGTACTCAACTGTGGACCAGAAGGTCCAAAGTTCAAATCACTGACAGACTACCACTGTTAAGTCCTAAAGTAAAGCCCTTTACCCCCAATTGTTAGGATTGTAAGACCGTTTCAGTTGTCTTGTACGGCCTGGCCCATATTTAATGACTTAGGAATGAGTTTAATTGTATCTATTTTTTCCCCATCTCAAACTGTGTATCGATATGCGTATTGTATCGTCCAAGCGAGAAATTCACACTCCATGCTGTGTCATTGACACTTGTCATTGTCCTGCTTTACCTCCACTTGTCCTGGTCAGGGTCATGGAGGAGGGGTTTGCTGGGTGCTGCCATTTCCAGCAGTTGGGTCTTATGATTGGAGCTGTGACTCTCTATCAAATATCTGGCAAACGGTGTCCTGTGATGAAAAACATTGGACGAATAGAGGAACAACACAAATAGTATTTGTAAAGGTATTTAGCTTTGTGGACTCCCTCATATTTTCCGCTCCAGGCATTCCTTTAACTTTTCCTTTTTAAAGGCGGCGTAACCCATTTACGCAGTTTAACCTTCCACGTGTTGTGCAATGTAGAGATCCTAACAAAACTGCATTCATGCATATTTTTATATTCCTCCTCATGGAAACATGTGGCAATAAAGCAATGATTAACCTGCTTTATTTCGAAATGCTTTTCCCTTTATTCATCGGTGCTCAGAGCACAAGGCCTCAGTTCAGACACTGGGATGTTTGGACTTATAACATTGTGATCATAGTTCGCAGTTCCAAGTATTTTCCATCTCAGCTGGCCGTGTACCTTCAGCTGTTTTCGACGGGGTTGTTTAGGAGAATGTGGTGACTAATCCCCATAAAAGGGAAAGGCTGGATGGAACTGTTAAGTTTAAGGTTTAAATGGGTCATTTTATGTGATCTAGTGGCTTGAATGAGAGTGCAAAGACAAACAAGGACAAATAATGCACAATTATTTAAATTCCAGTATAATTTCTGTTGTGTAGGTGACAGTGTTTCCCAGTGCTGGTCCTGGAGCTTCGGGGCACTACAATTTCTGTTGTTTTCTGTCTATTAATTTAAACTCCTTAATATGTCTAAATGCCTTATATGGCTGTCCAGTGCTCCTGGACTCCTGCTATTAAAGAGTTCCATAAAAAACTAGCATAGTATGTTTTTTTATATTTAGAAACTAATAAAAAGACACCATCCCATATCTATAAATAATAATTATTTTACGAACTGCGTATACTCTGTTCTGTATGTGAGCCTTTAAAAGTGTCCATAATATTTTCAGTGTCTTATTTAATCCAAGCTAAATTATTGGTTCAGCTCCCGTGGTTTGAGCCAGCTGTTGGAAACAGCAGTTCCAGAGGACCTGGGTTTGATGTTTGTAAGGTCAGGTGGTGCAGTTACATGCACACCTTATACTGGGATCAGTGAATTTGTAAAAAGGCTCTGCATGTTTCAATTTAAGGGCTATTTTATTACCCATACATGGAATTGCCCAGGTAGGAGCCGGTCCAAACTGTACTTTATACAATTGTATACCAAGGATTAGGCACAATTTGTCATCCAGAAGGCTGAGGAACCATCTAACAAACTTCGAATGAACAGCCTAAATTGGTCCCAGGTACAAAAGAGGGGTTAAAGTCATACAGTCTTCATTATGGCAGTTCAATTTATAATCATTGACACTATCCAAGCATTTCAATATTTAAAATTAGGCAGGTAAAATGGGCACACAGCTAGCAGACAGGCGACCTAACCAGGTTCAGCATTTATAGGCTTTTTTCACCTTGTAGTAATCATTTATTATTAGTAGTTGTATCATAAGTGGAGATTATATAATGACGTCACCATCATTCGGATGAAATGTCAAACCCTCATTGAGTCATTATTTGGTAATTCTTTTACTAAGAGCATGTTTAACAGTAGCTATTATCGCAAAGCCGAGGGTAAACCCCAAATAAGCATCCAGAAGCGACTGCAAGGAAAATCTCCGAGACTCGTAATAAAGGAACCTTGAGAGGAAGCACGCTCACTTGGGAAACCCATTCTATTTTAAGGCCTGATACACAGTACTTTTCTAGCTGTGCTTTTTTTTAGTATGATGACATTACATTTATTCTTTTCCAAGATTTTGAACAGAACAGCTTTGCAAAACGGAAACTACTGCACCACATGACATGGATTCTCTATACGTCTAGGAAAGGAGGTGATGCTGAAGAGCCAAGTTTGGTCCTTCTCCAGTTGTAGGTGCAGTACTGTGCACAAGTTTTAGGCCACCATTAGATTAGACATACTGTTGTTTTAGCAATGATATAATGACCATATATAATTATTTACTGGTCTCTTTATTAGAATACAACCAGAATATACACAAATTGTATACATTTAAAAAAAAAAAGGAAAATGGCCCATGTAGGCTACTGCAGAAGTATTTAGCAACATCAGGATAGCAAGTTGACCCTTTGAAGAAGCTTGATGGTATCAAGAATGAGCTTTTTGAAAGAGTAGCAGCCAATAAGCCATCTTTTCAGAAGGGGACAAGTTGAAGAGGCTCACAAAGATTGGAATGAAGATCAGCGGACAAGATGTTTATGGAGTGACATGCTAGTAAAACTTTTTTGGGTCCAATCATAGTCTTTATGTCATATGGTCATTATAGGACTGCTAAAATAATCAATCTAACGGTGGCCTCAGACTTTTATAGAGCACTGTGTATCTGATCTTATTGTCAGCCCTTTTGTGAGACCATTGTGCGATCGGCCTGTTCTTCTTCTCATTCTTGGGCAGAAAACTTTTAATCCTGAATGTCTTGAACTGCCATGTTAGACCCACAGTGGCGGGGGCTGAAGAGCTTTCTGGCAGAACATGACGAAAAAATTTGGCATTAATTGTGTAGAAGATATAAGAGCTTCAGTGTATGTTGTCCGTAAAGGTCTAGACAACAGAGTGTCTATTTTTTTTAGAATTGGACAGGTTGAGGTGTTATGAGTGCAGCACATGCTGAATTGAAAAATGTCGTGTGTTTAGTCCTGGAGAAATTTCCCCGTCCCCATTTTGTGAGCTGAAATGATTAACAGAACAAGCACCTGTTAGGCTGGGCAGGAACGAGAGGCCTGGCCTCTCATTGTGCATGCTCATTAAAGCGAAACGTCCATCAGAACCTCATTTGTCTTAGGTAATGACCCTAACGTGGCTTGGCCGTGCTACCTGGACGGTCTGAGTACGACAGAGTGAAATGAGTCCACCTGATTGTGTAGATAGCACAGGTGGATCCAATAGAGGAATGCATGCGAGGAATGCATGAACAACAGCTGTGGGCTATTTTTCCATGGTTTGGAGTCATCAGGCAAAGAGAGGGAGGCAAGACGGTGCTATAAGTGTCACCAGCAGCCTTCCCTGAACACTTAACAGCAATCCGAAACAGCTGATGTGGGAATGAGGCGACAAGTTCAGTCGTGGTGGGATTATTGGCATGAAAGACGAGCGTATTTTTAGCAGGTCTGCTTTCTTTTCTCATAGATGACTCAGAATTTGATATCATCATGCAGCAATGCGACCACAGAACAGGTTTTTCTTTCTCTCTTCCTCCTTCTGGGTAAAACCCATGGGCAGTAGGAGCTTCCTCTTTGTTGTCACTGGGAAAATATATTTCGGATGGTGCATTTCCATTCATTCAGCTACAACCCCTATTTTGGATTTGGACTTAGGTACTGCTGATAGATCTAACCATGAGCCGGCTGTAAATATGTACAGCTTTTCTCTTGGTACTTGGAGTCCATGATGCCGTGTGTCCTAACGAGATTCCCAGGGCCTTTAATTAGATGACTAACTTGGGGCCTCTAGGAATCAGAGCGCATGATCATGCTTTCCACCAAGCAACCGAGGCACAGGCCATCGCAGCAGGTGGAACTTATTCTCTGCAGGCAATTTGGGCTATGACTAATACTGTAAGAAGCACTCCAGCAGATACGGCATTGGCAATACTGAGGCATAACAACAATAGGTTCATCAAGGGTATTGCAGTGAGAGACCATCGAGAAATGGGGAAGTAATCGAAACATTCCACAGTGCATCACATGTTATGCTAAACACGGCTTTACTGGTATGGGTATGTCCCTATTACTGTCACTCCAAGCTATTTTGATGACCTGGTTTTCTGTTTTTTCTCTTTTTGTTAAAGTAGCACGCAGTGTTACAAGTGTGACGCATGCTGCTGGATTTGAACACAAAAGGATACATAAAGGATTGCTTGTTGTATAGCGAAGAAATCAGGTTTGCCAGGTCAGTGTGACAAAAGCAGAAAACACCATGACTAATACAAAAACTGGACCCTGAAGAAGTCATGTTAATAACATCCTATGTGCCCAGGTGGAGCAATGGTGTAATACTCTAGCCCAACATTTGGGTTTGAGTCCAGGGTGTTTTCCAGTTGAGGATGGCATTACATGCAGGCATGACTGGCTGTGCCTAGGTGAGAGGTGGCCAGACAGGGAACCAACCCTCAGCACTGCAGCAATGGCTTGGCATCCCACCCAGTATATGCACATTCCAGTGCCCTGTATCTCCAGGTCTAATCGCTGCAGCCTTCATGACCCAGACCAGGAAGCAGCAATGCAAAGCATCCTGTTTGACCCCTCTTATCCTAGGCAGGGTCGTGGGTGAGGGTAGGAATTCTGGCTGCAGGCAGAGGTACACAGGAGGCCAATCACTGCAGGTTACCTTAATATTGTTCCACTAGTCATTTGAAATCAACCATCATGAACTACTGTTTCCAGCAGCAGGCTCAAGTCAAGTCAAGTCAGATTTCTATAGAGCTTTTACAATGAACAATTGTCTCAAACAATTGTCCCTTCTATTGTTTGAGTTCAAATCCCAAACCGAGCAAGCCTAGGACGACAGTGACAAGGTAAACTCCCTAAACATCATAAGGAAGAAGCCTAAAAATATAGTATGAATATCTTCATGATCTAGTCCAAAGTACAAAGTCATTGTAGGATCTTGTGCCATCAGCAGGAAAGTTTTGATGGCATGACATGAAGAGACGAAGAGAGTTAATGCCATTTGATGTGAACTGAGTAACGGTACAACTACAGCTGTCTTGACCTGGAAACAGCAGGGTTAAAACTTGAATAAAGGTAAATAAAACAATGCATATGGTTCAACCAACTTTATTATCTGGACCTGGCATGCCGACGTGCTTTGATAATTCCCAGATGGACTCTCAAACAGTGAACCGTTCCCCAAACACTGTGACACACTGAGTGTATGTGGATGCAGCATGAGTCCTAAAATGTACTGAAACAAAAACCTCTACTGCCAGTCTACCAAACAATGGAAATGGTTTACAGGATTTAACACACAAACAGTGGCTACGGTCACCACTAAAGCTAAATATCCAATGGTTTTGCATCTCAAGAAGATACCGGATGGCCTACAGAATCCCTCTTGTGCTCCTGAGCTCTGTTAACCCAGACCAGATGGGTGAATTTGTTTACCCAAGAGATGCCCGGTGTCATCACTGCGAGTGAGCTAAGCCATGAGTCAGAACTGCTGTGGGCTGGAAGAAACAGGGGCTGATGTGGTGGCTACTTGAGTCAATAAACATACAGACATTCAGCAAGCCTGGCGTCTCCTGCTCACCACCTCCATCATGTGACATGGAGGAATGTGAATTGTCATGTTTTGCCTTAGCGTGAGGTCAAGCTGATGTGGTCATAAATACAGAATGCACGTTCAAACAAGTAGAGGTGTCTCCTTTTGATTTTTTCCCTTATGCAAGGGTACTTCAATTAATACAGATTAATTAATAAAGATTGTGGAACTAAAATGGAAAGATTTGTCAGCCACCGGTGCTTAAGTGAGGCCAGGCACTGGCGTTTTGGTGACAGATCTTGCTTGCCCATGGCATTCCAATTCATGCTAAAGCTGTTAGATGGGGTCGAGTTTAGGTTTCTCGGCAAGATCTTCCACACTAAATTTGGCCAAGCATTTCTTTTTTATGTCTATCACTTTGTGCGCAGGGGCACTGTTATTTTAAAACAGAAAGGGGTCTTCCACAAACCCTGGCCACACAATACTTGAGAATTGCAATACAAGCTGCAGCATTAAGATTTCCTTTCACTGGAACTACGAAAGCCAGATCAAACCACCAAAACCACACCATCTCTTACACTGAGATCAGCATTCATTTTACGAACTTAATCTTGTTGTCCGGTTTAACCCAGAGAGGATGGATTATGGGACCTTGGTTACTCTTAAGGTTTCGTTCTCATGCATCTCAGGATTTATTTAAAAATCATTGTGTAGCACTTTGAAACAAAACTTGGGAGAACATGAGAGAAATGACGGATTTGCGACACTTTGAGAACGCTCATTTTGTCTACCCATTCTTCTGACTTTTTAGCAAATAAACAAACGACACCAAACAACGACTTGCAAACCATTCTGCCCTAATGATGCATTTTTAAAATTATGAAATGATTAACAATTATTATCAAACACAGCTATTTAATTTTTATTAGTAGAAATGTAAAAGAGTTAAGCAATCTTTTCCCTGATAAAGTAAAAATAAAATTATGGAAACAAATACGGAATCACCTTTTTCATGTAATCGCCGTAATGTATAGAATTTATTTAATCTGCAGTTAAAAGGGAGTACTTATAAACCATAATGAGATCTCCAAGAGGGAAAGAAGGAAGGAGTGTGGCAAAAGATGTAGTCAATGAAATTTGGTGAAAATGTAAACAAAATGGAAAGGTTAAAAAGAAAAAAAACAAAAGAAGACATCAAAGCATTTAAATACGCCATAAAACGCAAAACAATATGCCTTAAAAATATAGAACAAAACAAATGGGTGAAAACAGGAGTCAGTGTTTGTGACAGAAAAAAAAATCGAGTAAATAAAATGGAGAAAAGCCAAACGAAATGGTTAAAGTAACTTTGTGGAGCGTGGATAATTGGATGAAAGTGATATTCAGCAATAAATCACCAATCAGCACTGCCCAGTTTTGGCACCTTGTGCCATTCTGATGAAACATGTGAAGGTGAGTTCCTGAAGAAAACAAACTTCTGCACTCATTTATGATACGAGGTTTCATGATAAGTAAAGGACCGGAGAGTTCATTATCTCAAAGCTTCATGTTAATGTGTAGATTGAAACTACCGTCCTTTTTTCTCCTTGCGTTAATAGAAAATAGGTTTACCAATGGTGAAACCATCTTTCAGGATGAGAATGGATCTTACAACAGAGAAAAAGTGTAAAAGCTTTTCTTCAGAAAATGCAGATCATGGCCAGCTAACAGTCTGGATCCCAATGCTATTGAAAATTTATGGTGGAAATGAAAAATAATGGTCCATGACAAAAATTCATCCTTCAAAGCTGATCTGTCAGCCGCTACTCAAGAATGTTGGCAGCAGCTTCATGAAGAATATTGTTTTTCATTAAGTCCATGCCTCAAAGAATTCAGACCATCATAAAAGCCTGAGGAAGAGCAACACAGTACAAACTGTGATTTTTTTTGTTGTTGTTGATGTTGATGAGTCATTATTTGACTCCATTATTTTTTCCTCAACTTGGTCTGAATAAAATAGAATAAAACAAACCCGTGTGCCTTTAATTAAGATAGGGTAACTGAAATTGTTAACGGTTTGTATCATACAGCTGGAATGCTCAGCAGTTCAAAAAAAAAATTAGGACACTTACTCTAATTAGATGAAAATAATAAACTTTTATTCAGTAAAAGCAAAAGGAAAAAGAACAAGGTGACAACTAGTGAAAGGTTGCTATCTTGATCCAAATCGCATCTTTTGCCATTTGTGAAATGAACCTCGCTTTGATTTCCTGACATTTGCGAGTTTGAAACACTCGGCTTTGAACTGAACTCCTTTCATAAAGAAGCCTGCTGGTTTGTGTTTGAAGCAGAACGACTGCGGCGAGCTTTGAGCGGAAGGTGTTGTGTTAGCATGTAGGCGGCGGTAATTAACAGAGCAGGGAACATGCATTATTAATGATAATGGGTTTTAATAATAGGCTGCAGCGTGATCTGTCATGTCTGCCACCCAAGGCCCTTGGCATGTTGATGTACCCGGTACGGAACAATCAAGAGCACTCGGCTGAGCTCGCCGTGGAGAATTCGTGATGTTGCAGGACATCAAGGTACACTGTGAGCTAACACAGGCTAAATATGTCCTTAAATAAAAAAAGCCTAGTGCATATTTAACAAGAAATGTGTTATAATGTAACATCAGCTGAGGTTCTAGCCCACCGCTAGAGGGACCTGGGATTGGTCTAAATATCGACTATGTAGACTGATAGAATGTCTTAAGCTTAGGATAATGAGTTAAGAATTAACACACACATTTAGCCTCAATTAAAATCATGTAACAGTTTCTACAGGGACCGGACTTAGGATCATTTTTGTAAATGTATCCGTTTAAAAACCTATTCAGAACCTTTTTACCTCATCCACAAAGGTCTCAGACTTTAAGTGCCAAGTTATTGGTTAATTACAAAACAATCATAAATACATATTTACATTTCTTCGCTGCAGAGTTTCTTATTTTTACAAAAGAATATGGCCACATTTTTGTGAGAGACGTTAACTTCTGCCACACTTGCAGTTTTCACACAGACCGCTTACGATCATACATAACTGAAATCTATGAGTCTGTTTACTTCGCTTTATAGTAACACTTTATTCTTGAAGTGATTCATGGCTAATTATCTATTAATCGTATTATGCTACTGTGTTGGTCACTAAATGATCAATTTCATCCATAAATAACCTACAGCTCCATGCCAACTTAATCAACTTACGTAACTTCCATTAATTGTTGCTCTATTAATATTGTACATAAAATCAGTGTTCGCTTTATTGGACGTGGAACGTTTTATCTGTGATGTTTTATCTTCCTTGCAGCTTAAGTCGGCTGACTTGAGCCACCTCACTCACTCTTTATTTGTTATTTATACAAAATATGATACAAAAACTCCAACTGCCCAGTAATTAAGAGCTATAGAAAATGAATTACCGTTAGAAGGTCTAGTAAATAAAATCATATCAGAACCACACAAACACAAATCAACGGCTGTCTTTGATTACAAAAACTGAACAACACTGAGTGTGTTTACATGCACTTAATAATCTGATTAAAGTCTGATTTCTCAGATTTAGATAAAGAGAGCTGAATCTTACTTCAGTAATCTTATTTCTCATAGCATGTAATCCAGTTCTCAGCACATGTTTGTGGCTTAACCAACACGGTTGCCAGGTCTGATTATTTTAGATGAGACTGGGCTGATTTGGTCTCTTTTTCCATTGATCGTAGCATCATTTTCTTGTTGGATCTGGCAACTCTAGAATTAAATGCGCCACAGAATGAAAGACAGCAAAACGACTATGGAACACTTTGAAGAGCCTCAAACGCAGTATCAGAGAAAATGAAGAATTGCATTATTTGATATTGAGGTTTTTGTGAGATTATTGTCTGGTTGCAATGTAGATATCTGATTACTGCCTGAGTGATGTACTCAAGTGGCCATTGACTGGACTACTAGCAAAATCCGATCTTCAGTTATCAGATAATGAAGTACATGTAAACACACTGACTGACATTAAATGTGTTTGACTGGGGTTCATCTGCCTGCCTTAACCCCAGTGACCCACTGGTTGGTTAAATTTAAATTGTAAGATTAAATTTCTAATTGCTTCTACAGTGCTATTTTAAAGAGAGGTCCTGGGGCTTGGTGGAAATAACATTTCTCAAGGACCTGGGTTCGTATTCCAGGACGTATCTCTGCCTGATCCTAGTGAATTCCAGGATAGACACCAGGCTCCTCTGTGACTCTGACCAGGATTAATGTCATGCATTGTTTTATGTGACTATGCTGGATTAGTGGTTAAGGTACTGAACTGTAGACCAGAAGGTCTACGGTTCAAATCCCACCTCTGCCAAGCTGCCAATGTCAGGTCTTTGAGTAAGGCAATTAACTCGATTTAATTCATTGCTTAGTTTGTGGGATTACATCAGTTGTAAGTTACCCTGATTAAGGGAGTCTTCTAAATCACTAAATGTGAGATATGTGGGGTAAAAAGGGGATGCTTGTCATTCTGCCATAGAACAACTTTACTGGGAACCCATCAAGAAAACCATTTCTGAGAATAAGTTAGCGTGTGCGCTAGCCAGCCCCATCTTGTCAGGAGTATGGGTCATGTATGTGGTGGCGTTTGTGCCAAAAAAACAGCCAAATAAAGAGACTTATCTATCTATCTATCTATCTATCTATCTATCTATCTATCTATCTATCTATCTATCCATCTATCCATCTATCTATCATCTATCTATCTATCTATCCATCTATCCATCTATCCATCTATCTATCCATCTATCCATCTATCTATCATCTATCTATCTATCTATCTATCTATCTATCTATCTATCTATCTATCTATCTATCTATCTATCTAT
>JAUZST010081887.1:0-20453 GCA_034779995.1 Parotocinclus haroldoi | reverse complement strand
ATAAAGAGAGAGAGAGAGAGAGATAGAGAGAGAGAGAGAGAGACAGAAACAGAGAGAGAGAGAGAGAGAGAGAGAGAGAGAGAGAGAAAGAGTGAGAGAGAGAAAGAGTGAGAGAGACAGAGACAGAGAGAGAGAAAGAGTGAGAGAAAGCGAGAGAGAGAGAGAGAGAGACAGAGAGAGAGAGAGAGAGAGAGAGAGAGGGGGAAGAGAGAAAGAGAAAGCGAGAGAGAGAGAAATAGAGGGGGGGTGGAGAAAGAGAGAAACAGAAAGTGAGAGAGAGGAGAGAGAGAGAGAAAGGGAATTTGAATACACCTGAGGGAGGGGAGAGGAGGAAGCCACATGGAGTGTGGAAACCATGTCAGGATCGAGCGGGAAAAAGAAAAAGAGTTCAAAGTACCGATCTTTGAACTTTGACCCAGTCCAAACTGTGTGAAAATGTACACACCCTATAAAAAGCAGCTCCCTGGAGAATATGGAGAAGTAAGCTTTATTGTTAGCATATAAAAACGTCAGACTACGTACGGGCTAACGTGAGCAGGCAGAATACCTAATAAAAGTCTAGCCATGCCTTATTTATGCGATACGTGCTTCGGTTCTCCATTTCGTTTTGATTCCGCGAAGGTGTTTGACGGAGCGCTTGACGTTCGCGGGCCTCATTTTATTAACAGCTGACTACGCATCTCATCTGGATCAGCTGAAATCGGAGTACAGCTGCAGCGTGTGCATGGCCCATTTATCTGCCGTAGGTCTTTCACATCTGCTTGTTCATCATGTTGTTCTGGCAAGGCCCCGCGCCGCCAATGTGCGCAGAGCGGCTTAAATGAGCTCGCTGGAGCGGCGCGTCCACGTGGAAGTGAAATGTGATAGAAGAACAGGCCCGAGACAAATAGGGGAAAGTGAGAAAGAGATGCAGAGAGACGGACAGGGAGAGGATTAGAATAAACGATAGGGTAGTCGACCTATTATGTACAAAAGTGGGTAGTTTATCAGTTCCACATGATTTCCCTCTTAACCCTGAGTTCAAACCGACAGCTGAATGACAACAGAGCGGTCACAAGAGTTTTATTTCAATTAGCATTAATGCTTTCCCGTGACAAAGGGCCGAAAGAGCACTGGCAATGCATAAAAGGTGTGCTGGTGGGGTGAAGAATTAAACGAATAATGTAACTTCAAAAGGAAGCAAGGTGACAACCAAAGGGAAGGCAGCTGGACCTGGGAAATACACAATATTGTATAAAAACAGGCCCAAGCCGCTCCATTCCTGATTCATTATAGTGTCTTATGGCAAGCAGTTCTTTGGCAATGATATGAGGGTGTTGCCTTGCATACCTGACCAGTCTTTGAACAGTTCTGTCAGATGGCTTTTCATGATTTCATTCACTTAATGTTATGATTTGTAGTAGGACCCAAAGATGCGGGGGCTGAGAAATCCCAAAAACTAAACTAACAAAACTAAAAGGGGGAAAAGGTGGAGCGAAAGCCCCCGAACGCATGAAAAGCAAGGTTAAAAGGGGCGCAGCCGTGGCACCGAGGGCACGTATAGCGTGAGTAAGTCGAGTGAGACTCGTTAGGTGCCGAGGACGAAAAGAGCGTGAGCTCAGGCACACGAGGAGCGTGCGAGTACAGACGTGGAAACCCTCAATGTGTCCCTAAAAAACTAAGTACCTCGGGGGTTTCCCCCGTACGCACCCCTCGGCACTGTAAGCCCCAGGACGTAACCAGCTGAACATAACGCCGATCGCTACGGTGTCGACGTGTGCGCAGATGGAACGAGTGTGTGAAGACCTGGCCACGAACAACGCTAGAACCCGCACTTAAGTAATGGTGAAGCAGATGTTCACAATCAGGTCCTAAATTAATTCCGCTTTGTTTTTGCAGATTTTGATTCGTCGCCCTTTAAGGTTTGATTCATTTTCTCGAAGGTGTTTGTGAGGCACTCGATTCACTTCTCTTTAAGCTCTGTTCATAGCCTTCGATTCAGTTCATTTTCAGAAGTTTTTCTAGCAATCGATTCATTTCTCTCCGAGGTGCATTTCCAGCGATCGATTCGATTCACTTTTCTCCTTGTTTTTTTTTTTTTGCTTTTGCTTTCCAGTCTATAGCATTGGGCAAAAATCACACCACTCCCAAAAAAAAGTGACTGCTGTGATTGAATTACTTTCAGTATCAAGTTCTGAGAAAGTCGGAACTTGATTTGAGGTGCAGGGTGCCAGTATCTCCGCATACCAAGTGTCAAGGTGTCATCGATTCGCACGGCATCGAGTTAATACCAGCTCTCAGTTCTCTATCCGTCCGGGCATCTGGGAGATGAAATCCGCTGTGCTGACGAATGCTACGTTCAAACTTATCCAATATGTAAGGATCTTTGAAAGTTTCTCCATTTTCCTCAGCACTATTTTATATTAGCGTTTCACCCAAGCATGTGGAAGGCATTGATCGCCGAAGACGGCGTTGATTGCGATGTAACAAATGTAGGTTGTCTAATGGAGAAGGTTTTATCTGAGCTGAAATCTGAGCTTGTGAATAATCCTCAGCTGTCAGCATGAACTAGGAAATAGCATTAGTAGATGAACAAAATGTTTTCTTTTCAAACTACGTGCATTTTTTAAAAACTGAAATGGAAGCGCCTTCATTTTTGTTGAACAAGGCTTGTGTCTATTTCATAAACTCTTCTCTGCAAAATTCAATTCGAAATGATATTCTGCCAAAACCTGGAGGCTTTATGAATTCAATACTAATTTGGCAAATGGTAAATCCGTGCACGTTTTGACCTCACTTCCTGTTGCCTAGGTTTCAAGTTTGTCACGGACAACCTGCATATCTGTTACAGTGTTAACAAATGATCCAACGAGTCGCATCTCATTTCTTAAAAACCCACATATAAAGCGTTTGAGAGGGGAAAAAAATGGATTTTGACAAATTTCTCAACCAAGGCATCCTATCTCGTACATCCCTTAGTTTCTTTCCACAGAAGACTCCCAAGCACATAAATCTGCCCGTTGTCAGGGCACGGCCGGCTTCATCCATCTCAGAGGAGGCCCGTGTTGGCCCTGCCAGGTTGGCACGGTAAGAGAGGGCTCGTCTAGTCTTACCCACAGAGACCGGAGTCTTTCCTCTGAGCACATATTGTATTGACAGCTGCCAGAATGTAAAAAAAAAAAAACGTACTGCAACCTGAACTGGCTGTAACACACCACAATGTGAGAAGGCTAAGAATAAATACATAAGCGTCTTTTGTGACGCTCCATGAGCTCAAGAGTGAGTGGCTGGGCGTTGTGTGGTGACTGTGTGGGTGTAGAAATGAAAGAGAAGGATGAAGCATTCAGCCTAAGAGGTCTGAAAGTCTACTGAAAACCAGCAGCGTGGAAATTCATGAAAGCGCTCAAGGTTCTTCTCTACTTTACCGACACACTCGATTGAAAATGAGAGACGGATTGTTCTCAAGAGTAATGAAGCAGTGTAAATTAAAGAGAACCTTGCTGGAAATGTGTGTAGAATGTGCTTGCAACCAGGCCGTATATGCCCAAATAACAATAAATAACGAATGAGTGGCGGCCATGGTTATAAGGTAAGATCCTGAATTGTGGACCCATGGGTCTGGGGCTCAGATTTCACCTCAGCCAGTCTCCCACTGATGGGTCCTGGGAGGAAACGTAATCCACAATTAAATGAATAGATTATAAGAAGGTATGGATTGTACGTCGCTCTGGGTAATAAATGGGTGTGGGGTGATGACAATATTTAGGGGTGGCACAGTGCGTAGGTCACAGCAAGAAGGTCCCGGGTTTCGATCCCTGGGCGGAGCGGCCTGGGTCCTTTCTGTGTGGGGTCTCCGTGTCCTTCCCGTGTCTGCGTGGGTTTACTCCGGGTACTCCGGTTTCCTCCCACAGTCCAACGACACGTTCGGTTAATTGGTGTCTCTAAAGTGGCCCTTAGTGCATGATTGAGTGCATACCTGTGTGTGTTTGTGCCCTACGATGGACTGGCGACCTTATTATGAGGTACTAAATGGTTCCCAATTCTCTATTCCTTGCATGTTGGCCCCAATTAGCCAGTTATCTGGCCTAAATCTCATCAAGCCTTTACTGGGGCACTCAAAGACAGAAATGAAATATTGCGAAATCAGGAATCTGGGATAACCTGGACAATCCAGCTCGTTAAAACAAAAGCCAATACTAGTTTTCTAACATGTGCTTATTTTTTTTCCCAAAACATTTTTTTTTTTCCAATTGATATCATTGGGATTTGTGATGAAACTACCAACTATCAAGCAAATATATAGATCTTACCAAAACGTAGTAGAGTGAATCTTGTTTCCACGATCATTTCATCATGAACGTCTGCCATCCAGTGAGTCGCTGTCCCGTTTTAAGCTGGGAGTCCAAGAGAGCATTGCTGGCTCTGGGTGGGAACTGCAACATTGCTTAGCGAAGTGGAGTTTGAGTGAGAGTAACAGCCTGATGAGGTTTCATGCACCGCAGAGAAGAAAGTTTGAGGTTGAAGTTTGATACGTAGGTTTTAACCTGGTGCGTAAAAACTGATCCATGGAAAAATGGGGTATCAAGAAAGTGGAGGGGAAATGGAACAAAAGACCCATCATTCAGTGTATTCTGGAAACAGCTACATTAAAAAAAAAATGATTTTACTTTTCTGTTTACAGTATTTTAGCAAGGCATTGTGCCATTCCAAGGCAGAACGACAAAAGATCCAAAAAGTGTATTCTTCAAAATGGAGCCGCGTGTTATCTCTCCGGCCGCAAATGTTACATTAGCATTGCAAAAGGGTTGAACCAGAGCGCAGCCAGAGGAAGAATGGCACTAAATCTGCCGCCAGTTTGAAAAAGGTATAGTTTTTATTATTGCATTTACAAGCCACCCTGATGCTGTGAGTGCTCTTGTGAAAACCGGTCCAAGCTGAAGTACTTGCATTACTGATAATGGCGTCAATGAAAGTCTGAGTGGAATGTGAAATAATGTATTGTGTGTTGCTGAGGGTGGGCGGGTGGGGTGTGCACCACTGGGGCTTAGTGTAGCCTAATCCTTTTCATAAATATCTGGATAGCAGCAGGTCTGAGCGCTTGATGGCTCCTGCATCCGGCAGCTGGATGCGTTTCGCCGGGGAGCAGAGTAGTTTGGCTCGCTTTGTTTCTCTCTGTCGCATACATTTATTCGATTTCCCCACCCTGATCTTGCTCTCGCAGGCCATGTTTATCACTCTCCACCTACCGCTCGTCTACTTTTTCAGGTTTTCGGTTACTTACTGCACCTGCATTCATTTGATTTGCTTTTATACATGCGTGTAACCGAAAGGCTTTCCAAGGATGATGGGCCGCATCTAAGTCCTGATCATTCCAACATTTCTTTCTCGTTACATTTAATGATTTTTTTTCCCCCTGCCGCTGCTACAGAGGCTCGCTCACAGATTGTCGGTAATGCTTCGAGACAGTGTTCTGTTCTAAAGTGCTGCGCAATTCTCAAACCGCAGAGCTGTGGATCATCCGTTTGTGTTTTCCAGCTCAAAATATCTAGTTAGGTAAGGGTTTAAATATCTTCATTTTCCATTGCTTTGAGTTTGAACGAACGGCCTATTGCCTTTAGTAAGTGCCATTTCTGTGTCCATTTTTCATAAACCAGAAATGAATTGCCCGTTCACTCGCCCCCTCGCCTTGTATATTGCCCTCTGTTATGTGTTTAATTGCCCTCTGCTTATGTGGCTTTCAGACCGTGCGCACCATCCGTCGGCGCCGCTGTTACCCTCCCACGTGGAAGCGCTGGATCTTTTTCCTGCTCCCGGGCACCACCATTGCCACGTCAGCGGTGGCGCTCTACGCCTTCGTGGAGACCGAGGAGAACTACTTCTACATCCACAGCATCTGGCACATGCTGATCGCCGGCAGCGTGGGCTTCCTGCTGCCGCCGCGCGCCAAGCCCGACGCCAAGGTGACGCCGCTGAGACGCCAGCGCGGTTGCGGCTACCAGCTCTGCGTCAACGAGCACGAGGAGATGGGTCTGGTCGACCCGGCCATCATCACCATCAACAGCATTTGCACCAGCTGATGACACTCACTTGCCTTTTCTGTCCTCACTTTGGAACAACAAAAAAGGGAAAACAAAGCCACAGAACTCGTGATGATGTAAATAAAAATCGGACAGGACGCATCCATACACTTTCTTGAATGTTCCTTTGGTTACTGCTGTAATTAATGTTTCTTTTTTAAAACACAAACTCTCAGACGATGGTACTAATTCGGGATTTCAAAGTACAAGTGCTTCTCAAAAGGCTGGGATCCTCGAGATTGCATATTTGGTACCCTTGGTAGTGGGGTCCAAGGGACCACAGCTGTACCTTTGAGGGTACATTTATACTGTTTGAACCAAAACTATAGAGTAACTATACCAGAGTACCATTTTTCTGACAGTGTACTGGGACAGTTTACATTTTGCAGGGGGATATACAGTGTTTTTGGTAAAACCCCACTTAAGAGTGCTGTTCAGAGGGCTATATGGCACCTACATAAGCTCGTTATGACAAATTAAAGCCCTGTTCTTACAAGGTATGTAAGGTTTTTATGTAAAATTTGGGGTTTGGGGGTTCTGAGGTTTTTGTTGACAAACCATTGTGTCATCAGAAGATCGTGGCTTGTGGTAGAACATTGTTCCTTACCCAGTGCAATTATACAATATATTTCAATTAGATGGACGGTCCATTTTTGTGAGAAGGCATTTCTGAGAAAATGGTCAGGTAAAAGTCTTTTTTGTTTTGTTAAGCGCCAACACTAGACGTACAACATGGTTACCATGTTTAGTTTGAATAGCCACAGGAGCCAATAACACATTTAGAAGTCAATTTAGAATAGAATGTCACTTAGATATGGCTAGGGTGGGCCGTCACTTTCTGAAACCGCCAACCCTCCGAAATGAACGTAAATGTTAGTGGGTGTTCGTGGACGTCTTAACTTCTGCAGTGGCAGTGCAAGTGGCCTGAATTTCGGCAGTGCAAAAGTGTTTACTTATCAAAACGTAGCAAGGTGAAAGGTCAAAAGAACCAGAAAGACTTGTACGCCTTTTAACGTCCACCCGATAAATGGCAGCGGCCTTCAGAATTATAATAGGAAAAAAGGAAAAACTGTCTTGTATGCATCTAACTCATGGCTGAACGCCAGAAAACTAGTGTGAGCAAACCCTTGCTACACCTGCGGACAGAAAAAGATGCACAGTCTTGAGAGAAAGAAAGAATGAAGGTACCGTTCTGCTTTCTTCTCGTTATCGGTAGGTTCGATTTTCTAAAACATACAAATAAACAAAGGACTGTGAATCTTATATTGCGTTTTAATTCCTAGCAAAGTGCTATGTGCAAAGACTCTACACTACCACTACCATGCGACTATGGTAATGCTACGTAGATGCGGAACGCGGACGTTAAATGGTGCACATCTGTACTCAAGTGCCATAATGAATTAAGAAGAAAAGGAAGTCGAGGCAGCCTTCTTGCTGAGGTTCAATAAACCACCCTTGCATTCTTTTCGAATTTGAGGATATGGCAACATCACCATGACCAGCTATAAGTATTAGCACCATAGTAACGAATGCGCTTCTGTGAAATTGTTTCAAAAGCTGTCCAGATGTAGAAAGGGTAGGAAATCGCCCAATCTGCATTGCTCAAGGGTCCATGTTGTGTGTTCCTTTCACCAAGGTATTAATTAACAATAATGCAAGCTTATGTAGGTGTCCAAAGCCTTACTAATGGCATACTTAAGAATAATCTCGTTATCTCATTTATTAATTTGGTTATGTATGCTTGGATCACTGCAGTATTTATTTAAAAAAAAAAATGTTTTGCCTACGTTGAAACGGGTGGCGACAGAAAACGTGTCGCTCTGCCGTTTGGGTACACGGTACACGGAAAAGAATCTCACTGCTGCTAATTGACGGTGACTGTACAGAATGTGTCATGTCATTATTTATTGGTGTCTGAAACCAGAAAAGACCAAACCTGCTACTAGGAGGGCGTTAGAAGAAGCTCGGGCATTGGTTGCGAGGGGGCAAACTTTTTCGGTTTCTTGGTTGTTTTTGCTTCTTTCCTCACTACAATTGCACTGAGACACAAAAATGTGATACTGTACATTTTCTATGCGTCGGTAATAGTGAGGTGTCACCACGTGTAAATACGTAGTCGTTTTCTGTGGAATATTTGACTGTACTTTGGATTGCATTTTATTAATCGCTGATTGTTGCTGCCAAGAAGTTTCTGGGTTTTTTTTTTTTTTTTTTTAAAAGAGGAAACCTCAGATAAATAACCTCATATTTTGTGTTGTAAGTACTTGGAGAACACTTGGGTGTAAAGGTGAACAAATAAACATTTTATTTTTTTCTCTACTTGCATTTCTGTTTGCTATCCCCCTTGGCACCACGTGCCAATTAAAACACGCGGCTGTTAGCCTAGGCCTCGGAGGAGAGGCAGAAATAAATAAATGATTTGTAATTCGTCCTGGACGGGGATCTGGTGCCGCCTGGGAAGCAGGAAGCCTCCATATTGGCAGGATGTCATTAGGCTTACAGCGGCACTCCTTCCTTGCAGGTCTGAAAACCAGATAAGTGCAGGAGCGGCTTTACCTCTCAGCTCTGCCCTTGCCTTTATGTAACGGAAGCAACATTTTAGCCCACTGTGCACACCCCATAAAAAGAACAAGAATAAAAAAGGGTTACGTGATCCCGCTCTGCTGAGAAATCGGGGGCCGAGTCATGACTCAGACCTCTCCCTAATTAAATAATAGCATAGCGTCGTTTAACACCTCTTTTTTTTTAATTGATGTGTTATTTCTCAAACCAAGTTCCATGGCCTTAATTTATAGTCAATAATAGTCAGCCAAGATCTTCCCTAAAGGACCAGACACCAGGTACGAGCAATTCGTGTTCCATTATTATCAAGGAGCTCGTACTGTTGTTCTTGCGTTCTTAAAAGAATTAGTTACTAAGCAACATGACCGAACTGGGGATTCAGCTAGGATCCAGTCATAGATTTAGAGTATTTAGATGTTAATCAGCTAGGATAAGGCTTAGTAAGTAGGTAGCACATGTCACAGTGGTTTGTGTACCCGGAGCGTCCCAATGCCATGCCAGATACCCAACCGTCCACGTGATGTCAAGGTCCATTACAGACACTCATGTGCCCATTGAAGTCACTTTGGACTGTGAATGCTTGGTACACTTTCCTCCCATAACCGCATCACTAATTCCTCTTACTTAGGACGGTATAGGCTTCATTACCAAGGTATCAGTGAGCTCTGGATGGCCAACACCCCTGCTCCCGGTTCATGGTTCGCTCGTCCCGTCAAGAAGTCAGGAATCGAGGGACTTTGCTTATCATCAAATATATGCCAGACCTTGACGTGTGTCCTTGACCTTGTCAACATTACAGGTATGTACCGTATAATGACCACTTAACGTTCTGGACATTACAATAGTCACATAGTCCCAGGTAGGAGCGGAACAAACAAAGGAGTACTACTTACAATAGGACAGGTACATACACGAACACCGATTTACTACTTTTTACAAATAAGTAGCCTGCAAATCAACTGAGTTTGAACATGAGCTAACATGCTTGATTGGTAAGCCGGTTACACAGATGAAAGACGGACCTGCACCGTTAAACTCCCGCCTCTGTTCGTGGATCCATGGTGTTGGCTGTATTGAGGAGCCTCCAATCTCGTCAAGGTTTATACCAGAATTTCTCGATGGGAAAGACAATCACTGTGACACAAGGCTTTAGAAATATATCTTCAAAAGCGACTTGTTCCATTGAAAGAAAAGGAAAGTGCCCTAAGACGACAAGAATCAATCAGTCAATCGAAACAAAAACACACTTACCTTCTTGGAAGAAATGATTTGCAGTTTGGGCTGGAAGAATTTAACCCTACCCCAAACCGTATCCAACACCGTTGGGGATAAACTGGAATCTTCCAACAGCGGTAACCTCAATTACTGATCTGGAGTGAATCCATAAATCTGCAGGCTCTACCGGAAGCCTCCCAGAAGAGACAAATTCAAGCTTATAGGAATGCAAAGCCTCGCTGAACGAGCAAATATGGTGGCTATCAACATACAGTCAAACCTTACTGTTATTGTAACCCCACTTTTCGTGGACCACCTTCGCAGGATCGCATGAGCTCCGAACTATCCGGGTCCCCGTGGTGCTGGGTTAGCGCATTAGACCGCTGAGCCTTACAAACGCGAGAACAAATTGGAGTCCTCCTACAAGATGTGTATTGAATTTGTACGGCCCAGAGCTGATCTCGTTCCGTGTAATGAAAACCTCCTGGTTTCCTATGGACGGACCTGAAACGCGGCGCAAACGACAATCATCGAGGACGCGATGAAACACACCAGTTATTCGCTGTGATCCTATCACACTCGTGCCGTAAATGTATATCAAGCCGGACGTGTGAAATTTCCCAGAAGCCGTCATGAAGCTGCTTAGAAAGAGGACTACGGAACTGATGCCTGATTTCAAAGCTCCCCTGCTTCTATGAATGACTGACAAGCGGATAACAGAAAGAGGCATCTAACCACATAAAAGATGTGCCTAAGTACACAGACGTGTCAATAGATTTACTTTCTGGCCCATTTTGCTGGAGGCGCTGCATATGCTTTGATGATGAACAGCTAATCTATGGTGATACAAAAATCTTCTGCTAAACCCATTGAAGACAGGGCTGTTTTCCCTCCCTGCTGCTCTCATTCTCTCCGCCACATTCGTTGAACGGTCGTCGTCGCAATTAGGCCTCACAATCATCCTTCAGACTGCTTCGCCCTGTGGGGTCATGACCTCATCCTGGAAACGCTGGGCACGTGGTAGGACTGGGTTCCGGAAAGGATGCCAATTAGATGGTATGGACTGTTTAAATGGCCTTATATATTTATTCAAACAGAATTAGACTCAAAGCAAATAAAGCCAATGGACTGTGTAATGGACTACAACAAGAGAAAAAAACTAGCCGTCAAAAAGCCATGATTCCCAACTGCAACTCCACTCACTGACCAAAAAAGCACCCAGACCGAAATGTCTCAATGCAGGGACATCGCAGGTATGGTGAGGGTGGATGCTGGTTCTTGCCACAAGAGGGCGTGAAACCACCACTACCCAAACTGTCTACAACAAGGTTATCAGAGGCTACTTTTGGGTAGTGTGCCGCTTGGTGGGAGACAGTTGACCTCTACGATGCACTTGAAGACATTTTGACCTGTTGACTGCCTTGGACAGGGGGCGCATCACTGGACCGAGAGAAGCTGAGAAAAACATTTAGTGCATCTTTGTATCTTTCATTAAACTTGAAAGGCTTACCGAAAATTCGAAAGGAAGTCGAATGGTACCGTGATCATTTATGCTGCTCAGGACTGCAATTCCTATTTCTGTCAGCAGGCGTCGCAAAGGTTCGCTCATACTAATCTTCCGTCGTTCAGATGCGAATTAGATGTATAGAAGCCAGATGTTTATTTCCTATTCTAATTCGTAAGGCCTCGGATGTTAAAGGGAAGAGACACTGACCGACTTTTTACGACGTTTAACGCCGTATACCCGCATTGCATATACCGATGGGATAAAAAAAAAGAAGTCATGACCACTTGCCTAATTTGTGGTTCGTTCCCTATGTCACAAAACGTCTCCTATCTGCCAAGGTATGGACTTTACAAGACCTCTATGGGTGCTTACTGGCCTTACAATTCACTTTACAGTTCGTTTTAAAGAATTAAAGTGTTGATAGGGAGAATTCAGAACTCCTTTGACCTCGTGTCCCCGTGGGTCCCCATCATACAGCTTCACAGATAAAATATCTATGGTCCATACAGTCAAATGAATTGGTGTAACTCTTCTACTTCTAAATAATGCTATACTGCTCACAAAAATGAGGGGATACTTCAAAATGAAATATCCCCTAATTTGAAAAACTCTAAGCCGTGTATTTACACCACTATTTATTATTCCGCCCAGTTCCTTTAGCATGTTGCATAACTCTGAATCCGGCCAAGTCAGTCCGCTGCTCTGAACTCCCTGACGGGGAATTGAAAATCATAACCTAATCCATATTCATTACGTGCCACTCTTCACCGCAGCCCGGGCGACAGCGCCTCAGCAGGAGACCAAGCCGGTCGGCCGCAACTGACCTTCCGAATGGGTGGAGATGAATGCACCATTTTAATTTACACGCCATCTGAATATTCATGGAAGCACCAACACTCACAGAGTGAACGTGTTACTGCGGCGTGGTGGAGGAACAACCCACTCGTGCGAGGAGAGAGAAAAATTAGCACGAATTAACGAGTTATTTAACGCCACCAACCCATATGGGCAAAACGTATTATGTATTAGATAATTAAATAAACTGCTAGGGGATACCCCGTCATGGGGTATGTCGTTTTGAAATATCTTTACGTTTTCGTAAGCAGTACAGTTACAATCGATGGAGAACATCTTACATGCTGAAGGTTAAGTTCACCAGTGGCAGCTTGGTGGAACTTGCACTTGAACCCACAACCTTCTGTTTAATCATTTGCTACAATCAGTTCAGTCCACAACAATCTAACATTTTATCCTTCTTTGCTTTTTCCCAAAGCAAATTACAATTGATCGAAATTCACCTGGTACGAGCCAAACAATTAATGGCACGTTTGAAGCAACAGCGGCAGCTGAGCTGGGCTGGGATTTAAGCTCGCAACCTTCTGAGTAGTAGTTCACGCCAAAGCTATTGAGCCGCCGCTGTCAGAATCCGAACGCAGTCCAATCAGTTGAGATTTAAGCACCTTGCTTAATGGCGCAACAGCTTGGGCCGCCGGTGTTGTTTAACCCTGGGACTTGAACCCTTAAAGTTAAGTGAATTAGTCTAGTATCATAGTAAATACTGCATTCCTGTAGCCAACACTTATCAACCGAACATCCGAAAAATACTGTATTTAAAAATATTTCGATCATTCTTCTAATTAGATTGTCGTCTTTACAGCGGTTTTACACCATTTGTTTTAGGACCTGCTGGCTTATTAAATCTTTATTAAGCTTTACCGCCCGTAAACCTCCCCTCTACCTAACAGCGCCTAAACGCGGGGCTTCGGGAAGGGTTTAACGCAAGCAGGCACATCCCGAAATAGCATAGCCCGAGCCCTGATGTATTCCGTCCCACCGCTTTTGGGTGATTTAGAAGCGCAAAGCGAGGAATGGCTCGCTACAGTGTGCCCGGGGAATGAAAATCAAAGCTGACGGCAGAAGCCGACAAAGACAGGCCGCATCTTTTACAATCAGGGTAGAGGAAAAAGAATCTGCCTTCATAGCAGTAAGGATGGCTACCCCCCTCCAAATCCGTCCACCCTCCTCCCATGACCTGCTGTGTGCAAAATCAAGATTTATCAAAGAGGGACAGCGATAACGCCTAAGGCAGCGCTCTGATAAGAGGTGTGTGAGGCAGGGCATCGATAAACGCGTCTCGTACACATTCGTTTAAATTAATGGAACAACCCTGCAGGTCTCCAGAGGCGGCCTGATAATGTCGTCCGTCTGCGCTGGACGGCCGGATTTGCATAGCAGCGAGCGAAGCGAGGAGAAAAGCTAGTGGCTTTCACGTTCATCATCTGCACTTACTCCAAAATAACCTGTAACGATATCCACCTTGGCTTGGTCAACTGTGTGTGAGAGAGGGACGGTTTAAATTTACATTTACATTGATGTCATTTAGCAGACGCCCTTATCCAGAGCGACTTACAATTCATGCAGTCTTACAACCCAAGCTATTTTGGTTTAACGGCCTTGCTCAGGGACCCAACTGTGGCAGAGGTGGGATTTGAACCCTGGACCTTCTGGCCCACAGTCCAGTACCTTAACCGCTAGGCCGCCGCAGTCCAAGACGCGGATAATATCTTATGATTTAAAAGGAGATTTCGACGCGAAGGACCCATCAGCACGAGTGAAACAGACGACGCAGCATTAACAACGAGACAGCGGGCAAATGTTTCCAGCTCAACCAGGTGTCACATACAGTCACTACTGGGCGTCTCTGAAGGAAGTGAGACCGCTCTGGTCCCCCGCTAGCCGTGTGACGCTCCCTGCGTTCTCTGGGATACACACTACAACCCTGACCTGGTCAGAGCTGAAGGAAAACGTGTCAAAAAAAAAAAAAAAAAAGTGGTTTAAAGAGCAGGTTAGGGTACTTAGAACTCCATAACCCGGCAAGTGGGAGGAGAACTAACCGGCAGCGACGACTTCATGGTAGCGCTCACAAACCCGCGGAAGTGAAATACATATAAACGGCGAGACCACAAGAGACTCAGTAGCATTTTGCTCATGAGTGTACCTGGTTTTGATTGCATTATCTCTGAGATTTTGTAATAAACTGCTTCCTGCTTCAACTACACCTGGATCTGGTTCGAGTTCTTCTTTTTTTGGAAACTGCTCCATGTTGTCCTGAAAGCCACAACAATAATCCTGTAAATCGTTAGCAATTGATCAAGTTGTGCTTCCGTGCAGGTTGCTAACAAAGATCTTTTCTAATCTGTTGTGACCGTGAGCCTGATTTAGACTTTGGATATCAACACCTGAGATAACAGCGGGCGGTTCGTTGTTGTAGAGCAATGAAACACTAATAAATGGGCAAACATCTGGGTGAACTACAGTGTCGGACTGCTTAACGGTCATAAGGCGTAAGCGAAACGAACCGTTTTAATATCCACTACAAAATGGGGGTGTAAAAATGACTGTCCTCTTGAGTTAAGAGACTATCGTTGCATAAAAACGAATCAAACTCTGCTTAAAACCCCATACAAATAAGAGCAGCTATTAAAACGAATGCGTCCTGTGCTCTTTGGATGCAGACAAACCTCTTGTAAAGGCAGCGTGTGCTGTGTGATGAGTGATGCCACTGCTAGCTACTGTTCCGTACTAAAATATAACCGCGAATTGTTGATTAGTCTTCTTAGATTAGACTAAAGACTTCTCCGCCGCCAACGTCAAAGTGCGTAGCGAAAACTGGTAATGCTACAGTCACATTATTAAATAGTCTTTTTGTACTCTAGAATACAAATTTATAACGCAGGGTGAAAGTCGAAAGGCACAGGAAAGCCTTTTATTTTAAAAACAAATGGGAAAATGGTATATCTGAATACCCCAGGAGGTAATGGGTGATCTTTTAGGCTATGTCTGGATCATGGGCGCCATCTTGAAAGTCATGTTAGATCAAGGTTTTGAAATGGGAAGGATGTCGTGTAGGATATCCAATAAGATTGGAATTGTCTCAGGAATCTGTCGTGGTTTATCAACACAGAAATGTGAAAAAAAAAAAATTGCGGTTTGTCACAGGTAACTAAAAATTGACTATTGCGATATCCGGGGAACGCAGCTGCCGTATCATAGCAACAGACTGCAACAACCGACACCCAGAAATCACTCTTAGCCAAAGCATTCAGAGAAACGTGGACTGTGGACGACCGGAAATGCAGTGATCGTCTGAAGAACCGCCACCGACCAAAAAAAAACCTCAACAACGGTGAAAAGTTCACGCCGCAGCCTGCGAGTGTCCTGTGACTTTTGATTCACCCTGTATGTACCAAAATACCGATCAGACTTTTTTAAAGACTGATCTGTAAACATGCTGGTATTTTAAGTAGCAACATGTCTAATGTTTTTCATCGTTTGATCGTATCATGCCGGCATGGAGTCGTATACTGCAAACGTGCTTTTTCTCAGTAACCATTAGCACGCGAGTTAGCGGCAGGGGCTCCGTATGCGCTGACGTGGTGTGCATGTAACTGCAATAGCATGAGCTGAGATTGATCGGTGCACTCTTCCACCTTCTGGAGCTCCCTGTGTCTATCTGAGAGCAGCATGTAGACATCCGAGCCGTTTGAAACAGTAGACAGGCAAAGAGTTGAAGGGTTTGCTTGGTCAATGTGGAGCAGAGGGCTAGCAAGAGCCTCCTTAGAAGTCATTCCTAAGTCTATCTTATTGTGCAAAACGAGGGCGGCGTTAAAGACGTCCCAAAGTCCTCCGGCGAAGGCGACGACTTCGACGTCGTCGTCGCTGTCGTCACGGGTTATGCTCGCAACCAACGGAAAGCTGAAGTAAGGCACGTCTGAGGTGTTCACACCAAAGCTGTTGAGGAGAATTCCACTGGATGGCAAAAATCGCCCGGATCCCCAGGTGCTATTCAGCGAAGCACACATGATAACAAAATTCCCTTGCTTGTCCAGGACGCCAATGTGACTGCTCTGCATAGCCAGAGCCAACGTGTAACTAGAACTTGTCTTATTCATGACCAGGGCCATATCATTGAGTTCCTGAACCAAGTTTAAGAGGGCAGTGGAGTTAAAGGCCGTACCATTCTGTAAGGAAAGGTTTCGCTGCCTGACTCGCTGTAATATATCAGATAGCATCGGGCCTGCAGAAGCCGAAGCAGCTGAAAGGACAGTATATTTATCTCCCCTCACGGTAACGGGCTCACTGATTTCTCCACGGCTGTGCTGAATGGCTGCTAAGATGGCCGGCCTATCTCGAAGGGAAAGGTCTTTGGCCAATTTCACGGCTAGCGTTTCCAGGAAATGGGACTCGTTTAAACTTGCACTCAGCAAAAGCTCTGATAAATTCTTGTTGTCGGTCATGGCACCCTCCGATTTGATGTGGCCACTGGCATCACAGAACAGATTACACAGTTCAGACTGGACTATTTTGTCTTTGTGGCTTACCAAAGCTCTGTCTAGGACTCTGTCGACGAGGAAGCCGTTCTTCGCCAGCGTTATGGCTTCCTCGAAAAGTCGGCTCCATTCGGCACATCCCCATCGAGAATGGAGCTCCTTGATGCCCTGCAATACTGACGGAACCCTGTAAGTGGTTAAAGGGATTTGGGCTTCGGTGGAACGGATTGCCTTGACAGACCCTGATGTACTGTTGTACAGGATGGCTGAGAAGACTCCGCCTACGAACAACAACCAAAAAAAAAAAAAAGTCACGACGGTGATCACAACCAGACCTTAAAAAAGGATGGGGTTATTTATGATGTCTTCTCATTCAAGCTTGACCCACAGGAAACCCATTAAATGAGTATCATTAATTACCATATTAATTAAAGGAATAATGATTACACTCATGAACGCCAGTTATAGCCTGATAGTAACCTTCTAAAAAGCCATTAGGGGTTTAATTGGTAAAAACAGATTAAAACCATTCATCTGAATAAGAAGTTTATTTAAATATTTAGACGCCTTTCGTGTTGGTTTTGGGTTCAAAGGAGGAGGCGGGAGAGTTGTGTTTTAACGCTCCTGTTTATAGTTTTTGCTTTTATGCTCCTTCTGAGCCGCCGATGCACCTCGTGAGTTTGGGAATAAAAAAAGAATCTCAGACAAAAATGCTTTCACGTTACATTTGTCGTTGCCTTAACGACAGCACAAATCATTATTCGGACCAGTTCAATGCTGCTCTTCAACCACTCCATTTGGAGGCATTTAGGTGCTTCAGGACTTCAGCTATAACAGTGCCATGCTCTCACGCCCCGGTCTGAATTACAGTACCAACCTACTTAGCATGCTCAACTGGTTCCTCTCATTTCTTTTGTTTTGCATTTCCATTTCCATGTATGTCATTTAGCAGACGCCTTTATCCAGAGCGACTTGGCAAACCAAGCAAGTGTGAGTTAAGGGCCTTGCTCAGGGACCCAACTGTGGCAGGGGTGGGATTTGAACCCTGGACCTTCTGGTCCATCGTCCAGTACCTTAACCACTAGGTCACCACAGTTTTGCCTTAGACTACCTTAGTCCACCTTCCACCAATCTGTCTCATTGGTTTTCTCGACATTCTCTCCCTCCTCAGTTCTCCTCTCTTGCCTCCGACGTTTCTGTGATTGCAAATAAACTGTAAGACTTGGTGGAATTGATTTAGAGCTTTCAGTTGTGTTCCTGTTTTATTTTGACAGGTTGAAGAATCACGGGAGAAGTTCTTCTTCAGGGTGACACAAACTAAAAGCACTCGATCCAATAAAAGTTTGTTATGCAATGTCCTGCATTCAAAGGCATTTGACCTGTAAACATTAGCCTTTCGAGCTAACTTTTTAAAGCATTTGGTTTTGCATACACACAGACCCCCCAGAGACGCACAGGCTTCACCGAGCGTCTTTTGTGCCAGGCACTTTTCTGCCTGTACCGCACGATAAGTCGCCTCCAACGGGACATTTCTTTCGAAGCTACACTACAAATATCGAAGCCATTCGTTCATGGAATGCAAACATGCCTGGGACGAATTCATCATCGGTGTACGGCACTTCGTTATTTTATCTGTACAACTTATCTTACTGACCTATCCCTGCTGTGTGTGGATGAACGACTCCCAAGCAGAGCAGTGAAGCAATGGCTGCATCCACCACATTGCCCCCGTCCTGCAGAAGCCCTCGACCAACGCTGGAGCAGTTATCTGCAGGCCACACGACACTCGTTCATTGAAAATCGGAGTTGTTGAGATGGGGTGAAACCCTGGAGAGACTACAAACCTGACGGCGTTAAAACAACAGCATGGTGGAACAGCGAGGTGTGCTCGTGGACATGACGGTCGTCGTCTTTGTGCTCTTCAAAACCAGCCCCTCCGTTCTGATGGTGGTGCTCCTCAGGCGGCGTGAAATTAGTCCCAGCGTCGGGAAGACCCGGCCACCAACCGTACCACTCCAAAAGCGCAAACGTTACGGCAGTACCAAGGAGAACCAGAGCCGCTACCGCACGGAAGCATGTGACTTTCTTATCCACCGCTTCAGGCGGTCCGTAAGCAGACCTATGGGATTTGTAATAGAACATTCAACTTGTGATTAAATGTAAAGATATACAAATACTGATGTATGTACATACAGAGCATGTAAGGATCTTGCACATACTTTGTAACAACCCTGATGTTACAGATGAGTGGTCCATTCTTCTGCTTAGAGACTAATTACCCTCAGCAAAGCACAAGAACATAAACTAGACGGTTCACCTCTAGTAGAAGGCACCCCAGCGGAGGACCTGACCTTGTCAAATAATGACGGGAAGCTCTCACAGTGGGGTTCAAGGGAGATGTGTGACCCTGGCGCTGCCAACTCACAGCAGTTTTCTTTGACACAGGGTGTGTGTTGTGTTGTGTTGTGTTGTGCTTCAGTAAGTGTGAGGAAATACAGCGAGTTATTTTGTGGCGTCACTGCTGGCACAAACAGCTCTACGGGCCAACAAATTGTTCTATATAAAAAAAGAGACGCGGTCCCACGGCTTGGGCGAGAGCCATTTGAATAGATATTACTCAGCTGTATCCAAATTACTCAATTAAGTAATTTGATTGACACTGAGTATTAATTACTCAAAAAAAAAAAAAACTCAACGACCGGCTCTGGGCACTTGGGTGGCACAGCAGTTTAATTTGCTAGTAATGAGGGGGGCACCCCTCTTGGTGCCATGCGATGCCAACAGATCTGCAGACAGCTTATTATCTGGTTGCATCACTGTCTGGCTCAGAGGCTGCACTCTCACTCGAGAGAGAGAGAGAGAGAGAGAGAGTGTGGTGAGAATGGAAGAGCTCATCATGCATCAGTCTCAACCCTACAGGACATTTACACATCACAGTATCTAAGAAAGGTACACACTGGTGACTGCACTCGCCCAATTCACCAACTGTTTCCCAAGCTGCCGTCTGGCAGGAGTCTCCGGGGCATCAGCTCACAGACAGACTAAAGAATAGTTTTTACCTGCAGGCTATCAGGCTACCGAACAGCCTCTGGGTCAGCTAGCCATTCATCACTTGCCGCTGAGCCACTTTACGTAGCTGTGGCTACACCATTTTGCTTATCCATGCGTAATACGAACCCGATTGGACATATTTATTACTATTAAAGAATCAGGCTAAATGAAAATCGTTTTTAATTCTTGTAATTTCTCTGCTACTTACCTGGTAAATTTACACTTTATTTGTTGGTTTATTTTAATGTGATTTACAATATGCAATCATTTCTTCATTTGTTTTTTGACATACTAGCTTTACAGCGAGCATTTTAATACACACCTGTCTCTGCCATGTTGTACAAACTGTGAATAATATACACTGTATGTACCAATGTAACGGTGTATTATATAAACTGTATATAACTATATAATAGTGTATTATATACACTGTATATAAGTATATAATAGTGTATTATAAACACTAAATAACTATATAATAGTGTATTATATACACTGGTTATAACTACACTGCTCAAAAAAAAAATAAAAGGAACAAAAACAACACAATGTAATTCCAAGTGTTCCCTTAATTTTTTTGAGCAGTATATATAATGGTGTATTATATGCACTGTTTAAATACAGTGCGTTCACCAATATAATGGCATATTGTACACACTTTATATACCAGTATAATGGAGTGTTGGAAACTATATGTACACACTAATACACTACTGTCTTGTGTAAACCAAT
>JAUZST010081877.1:0-20455 GCA_034779995.1 Parotocinclus haroldoi | reverse complement strand
CTGTTTGACCTCTACGAAAGGCTATATACACCCCAATTAAGTATTAAAAATGTTTCCTGGATCACACGAAGGAAATGCACAAAGGAAATGTGAAATTCTGACACCTCTACATTATGAGGTAATGAGCAACATCTTGGCAATATATGCTGACTCATTAAGAAATGGCAGAAGCACACTTCATCTTAAGAATGAAGATGACATACGGTCAGATCAATTTGGCACCGATCCTGAGTGAGCAGTTTTCTGTCAGATTGGTCAGTTCAATAACCTACCACTAATCTTTTTTTCATTTAAGTGAACAACGTTTTATTATGTCCATTGCTACTTGCAAAATTAATTGTAATTGAAAGTACTTTACCACTATATTGAAAAAGACCTATATTTCCACAGCAGATACTTACGTTGAATTTTAGTTGAATTAGATTGATCAATCCTGGACTTTTTATCCTCTGTCCAAAGTATCATTATATTAGTTATTAATAAACATAGGTGTTTTAGTGCTTTCTACATTCTAACTATTTAGATTTCAGCCCTCCAAAAATCTACTTATGGGTTAGATTCTCTAACTTTTAACTTTTGACTATTGTCCGTAGCACTCATATAACTCGGTCTCCATCTCGCTGAAAAGATTATTTAATATATTTAATTGCAATGTTTTTGTGATTTGTTTTGCCCTGATGAGATCACTTTACTCCTCTAAGAAACACAGATGGTATTCAATTTACATGCAATTCACTTCTGTTCATCAAATTAAAACATTATTGTGTGTTTGAATCAATAAATTGGATAAAGGCAGAGACCCAGAGTATTCCTGAAATCAGTTTTCCAAGTCTTTCAAAGACGAAAAGGACCATCCAGACTATTAATAGCAACATTGATTAGGTTAGGATGATAGATCTTTTCCTGGGGGATCTTCCTTTAAGGACCATTGTTTTATAAACATTTTAATATTTTTTTTCATACATTTGTTGGCCACTGGAGATTCTCTTCCCACCTTTGCTCTTCAAAGACTTCTGGACATGCTGCATTTGTACCAAATCATGATTACAATCGTATTGGCATTACCTGCTTGAAATCATGTCATGAATTTAGTTTTTAATCTCATTACATAAATTACCCCTTCCCAACTTTTTTGGAATGTGTTGCAGGCTTGAAATGTTTGATTAGATGTTTATTAACAAATAAACTGAAGTTGATCGAACAAAAACTTTAAATATCCATACTGTCTGTAATGATATAAAAATCACCTAAAAGTACCTATGGCTATAGCATAATTTTAAATGTACATTTTCCATTCCATGGTGGGAGATGTGGTGTTTTTATAGTGTTGCTACTGTAATATAGTCACTAGAGCAGTGATCAAAAGTACAGTAGCAATATTATTTTGAGACTCCACTGCACACAGGCCTAGCGTATGTCCACTTGTTTTCCTTTTAATTTCTGGGTTGTAAAAGTAAAAAAAAACTGCCTGTCTCTATGGGATTGTAATTCTTTTCGGCAGGTAAAATAATAATAAGCTATAGAGTAGAAGCAATATTCATGTTGGCACTGGCCCAGGAGCATTACACTACACTCAACTCCTACATTCAGGTGGTGCAAAACAGGAATAAAAGGTAACACAGCATACATAGGTCCTGACACATGGCCTTCTTACAGATGTACACTAAATTTTGCAATAATCATGGCTGCTTATTTGAATCATGCATTAATGGAAATTGAATTCATAGGAATCAACAAGCAGGATCAAAATTGTATTTTATATATCAGTCATAAAAAACTGCTGTAGACACCCTCTAAATGCGAGGATCCCACATTTTTGGCAGGGGTTGCTATCTCATACAATTGGACACCGGTGACCTGTACAAGTCCCTACTTTTGCTGCCTTTGGAATGTTGCCCATATCTGGCCCTGAATTAAAGGGATGAATTACACATAGACATCTAGTCACTCTTTAAACTTTTATAAACAGATCGTAGATGATATGACCGTGACTGCCATTGGGACTACATGGAGAGGTGCACTTAAGTTCACCCTCTTCCCCCTCTATAAATTGCAACTTTAGCAGCTAACAGTCGCGTTAGCACACAACAAGATCACCTCAGCTGACAAAAGTTAATTTGCACTAATGATGCTTTATTCCTCCCATTACATTAAATCATCTTGTGCTGTGCACTCTCATCCCCTGTGCAATGTCATTTAAACAATATAAACCTTCAACTGCTTATGCTATTCAGTATTTACCTGACCCCTACAAAATAGGAAGCGTTCACCCCATTAAACCTGTTTCAACTGGCAATTTCAAATATTGCAGCTATGTTTAAACACTGTTAATATTCTTCACATGCTACTATTTATGAAGTCTTACAATGTCATGTACTTTGCACTGTTTCTAGATAGACATCTAGTTCCTCATATAATAACCCTTGAAATATGTACTGTAGTTACCAGTTCTGGGTATTTTCTTTCTCATTTTAAACCATTTTCCCAGTTGTATTTTTTACCAATACTGTATTTTTCGAAAACTGTTTTTAGAGGTCACTTTCTAGTCTTTAAGGGAGAGCTTTATTATTTTTAATCTAATGAGTGTCCACTTATTTTATTTAATTAACATTTAAATTACACAACTCCATAATTATTTATCATGTCAGCAGTTTCATACTATCAATAAATATATTACCAAATATGTTTCTCTGTATCCAACTTTTATACTGGAGCAATTAATATTATTATTAATATACTTAATACTTAATTATTTCCCTTTCCCATGTATGTTCAATAAGGCCTGTTCATGTTTCTGTTAAAAGTAAATACAAATTTACACTTATGAATTAGGTACACCTCTGAATTTCCACACTCATTATCCATTTTATTAGTTCTACTTACCATTTAGCAGTACTTTTTAGTTCTACCATTACAGTTTGTTTCTCTACATACTCTGTTATTCCCTTTTATTCCATTCTCTAATGATCAGGACCCCCAGACGAGCAGCACAGATCCGGTATTATTTTAGTGGCTAATTCTCAGCACTGCAGTGACATTGATGTGATGGTGGAACACTGGTAAGTGTTGTGCTGGTATGTTCTGGCTGATAAAAAATGTGATTCAACTAACATGTGTCAATCACTAACTTTTACTTAAACTACAACCCCAAACAGAAACAGTTAGGACAGTATTAGGACATTCCAAACATGCAGTGTTTCTTGCATTTTTAAAATTGTATTTAATTGCACAGTATGACTCCAAGACATTTCATGTTTTTACTGGTCAACTTTATTTCATTTGTTAATAATTCCAATAATTTTCTTATTTATTTGTTGACAAACTGGGGATCCTGAGGTCAGACCCAGCCTTTCCTAGATGCTGCTTTTGTATCTCGTTTGACATCACCTGTTGGAAACCATGTCATTATGTAGTTTTTTTTCAATTCGTTACTCTAAATTGTCCCCGTCCCAATTTCTTTTGGAAAGAGTTGCAGGCATGACATGCAGGAATGGATTTTTATGAACAAATGCAATTAAGTCAGTCAGATCAAACATGAAATCTGATCTCAATTTCACACTGGCTACATTGAAATTAAAATGCAAGGAAAATTATAGAAACTCTGTGTTTTTATATACATTTTCCATACTGCTCCAAGTTGTCCTGATTTTGCGCTGCTTCAGGGTCACAGGAAGCTGGTGACTAATCAGAGGACAGGACACAAGTGGAAATCAAGACAAGACACCGGCCCATCTCAGGGCACATGTACACACACTCACACATGATCAAATGATTTAATACACATCTATTTAATTTGAATGGAAACTGGAGTACCTGATAGAAATTCACACTGACACAAGGAGAACTCTGGGTTTATAAGGTGACAAAACTAACCAAAGTGTGGTGCCGAAATAGTAATCAAAAGGGTTAATAGAGGATATTTCCCTCCATTATATATTAAGGACAATACTTTCAAGTTAACACTTGCTAGAGTACTCAGTAAGAAGAACTGTGCACATAGTACCTCTAACAATTAGAATTTTCCCACCATGATCCTAGGAGCAAGGCATTTCATGCTATTTCTTTTGAGATTACAATAAAAATGGACTCCACTTACTTGACTTTTCATTCCTTCATCAGCAACATTTCTTCCCGTGCCGAAAGCAATCTTATAAATGTGGAAGAAAACACTCAAACCGCAAACGGTTTCAGACTGTTTAGAAACCAGTTTGCCCTGCACTTCTTTTGCTCATTCTCCGCAGTGCCTGTGGAGAGGTCTAGGATAATACCACTGAGAAATGGGGTCAGGTAACCCCAGAGGTGCAGGTTGGAACCCATATTTAACTGTTTTTCTCTTTATTACTACACAGCTGCTGTTCTAGTCCTGATCACACAAAATGCTGGGGAGCCTATGCGTAACTGGTTTAGCCTAAGGAGTGAAAAACTACTTCACGATGCGAAGAAACTCACATAATAATCACCGTAATGTTAATTTGTTGCACTTTCCTTGTTGTAAATGATCCTAGTCTTGGTTTGCCTGTTTAATTACATTTAGAATAAGAAATATATGAGCCTATGAGAAAAAAAACATGAGGTTCCTCCTGTAGATTTTCAGCTATTTTAGTTCATCATTCTATTGTTTTCTCCAAATGAAAACAATTTACTTCAAACAAAAATTAATCTCATAAAGTAAAATCATTGCAGTCTTTATATGCTAGCTGCTTACTTATGATTTATGGCACCTAAATCTACTGCACATAATGTAGACTCAATATTCAGAGAGATTTTGGTTTAATGCACTACATTAATTTTAATTAAGTGCTGGAACATGCATATTAAAGGTATAGGTAATATAGTACCAAAACACAATGTTTCTATTGTTATGAAGTGAAGGTGAAGTATATGTTTAATGTGTTTAGGATTTTCCTTTGCTACATTTTTTTTTACTAAACAGGGGTTTTAAAGTACAGGTGTTATGTACTTACCTCTACATCTTTCTGGTCAACTTTGTTTTCTTTAAGAAGTAAACATTATTATACAGTATAATAGAAAATGAAAATCTGTCTTTTAACTTTGGAAGACTGGCTTTAAACAGACAGGTAAATACACTGTATAGTGTTGCCCGATGTATGATGTTACAGTATACGGAACTGTACCGAAGTGCTCACCATATTTTACTTTATTTATTTATTGCTTATTTATGTAATGGGAATGGATCATTATTGTTTTTCACTCTACCTTTTTTTTGCCAGGTCACCTTAACAACCAATAAACGCTGAGGATCCCGGAGAGAGGTGGGAGTTAATGGGCAGAAGTTCGTAATTGACAATAATCAATACAGTAATCGAAACCTCACTACCTTAGCTATCATATTCTCATTTGCTGGCTAGCTTGTGTTTTGACTACGGTTCAAACTTGGTTTATGTCTTTAGACACATTTTGTGCAAGTTACCTGTGTTTGTGTGCATGACTTTTTTGTAGCAAGATACAATATGAATGGTGTTTGTACGTGTTTGTGCCTGTTCTATTGTAAGTAGTACTCTCTTGCTCCCCTACCCCCCACCTACTTGTAATTTCTTTATGATCTATAACTATATAAACAGGTTCTCATTCAGTTGTTGAGTCTTTGCTTCATCTTACTGATCATCCGTGTTGTTTCTAAAAACTTATTTATAATTACAATTACTCGTATTGTAAGTTATTGATGATGCATTAATGTATCGTTAATGTATGTCTTGTGAAAATATCCTTTATATTTTCATTACAGTAGCCTTAAATATATTATATGACTAGGGTAATGTCTGGTCAAAGTCCATTTTGGTCATTGTTGTGTTTCATACAACGTATTGCAAGCTTTCCATAATACATACCAGTGCAGGAATTTTCTATGCAGAACTCCATTCTGATAAAATGAGCTAAAAGTAAATTCTCATTAGCAGCTGATTAATGAGAACACAGTAACAATATATTAGCTCAGTCGAACATTTGCAGATAGGCAGTTTTACAATCGAACTAGAGTTATGGATGCATATGCAGCGGGTCCATTCGAATAAGGCTATGTTAATTTGTTATCATTAATTGTTCCTGAGAAAGCTTTTAGTCTGAGAGAATTATGATTCTATTGGAAAATGATGCTTACCCACTTATAGCAAACAGGCATGAATGATCTCATTTGGAACTTTTTCAAAAATTGTTGGATTACGGTGTGGAGATAAAGAGCTTCACCATTTCAGAGTATTGTTTGAGGGCAGGTGGGGGAGGAAATTATTGAAAAAAATAATTGCAAGAGCAGAATTATAATCAAGCTCAATATTTTTACAGTGCAGTATTAAGCAAAGATTGGTCACCCCCTCAAATTAATGGCTTTGCTGATTTTTGTAAATGAATCACCACACTTGCAGAAAATTAAAATGTACTTTTGCAGATTGCATGACTACATGAGACTTGACAATGTAAAACTCACTTTTTAGTGATTGTGCCCATATACCTGGGTATCTAGAGTGCCTACCAATCCAGTCATTCATTCTGAAAACATTCTGATTCAACAAACCATTTGGAATAGGCTTAGTGTCTTACATCACGAAGGGACTCTTAGAATTGAAGTTTATCATTGCCTTGCCCCACATCTGAATAGATCCACTCACTGACTAAGAACTATTTTGGATGTGCTGTCTGTTGACCTATGAACTAAGCACTGGAACTAATTTGTTTTTGGCTGCATAAATTGGTACATTGGCTAAAAGCCTCGAAGGACAGAAGATCTGAGTGGATAAAGTCATTTTGGATGGCAGCATCCCAGATATAGTTGAAAAAACCTGAAGGTGTCTCCAATGAGCTAAGATAGCTTATGTCTTATGTACAATAAGTGAATGTAGTTACATTATTTTATTTAACACCTTAGTTAAGTAGCAGTGTAAACACTTTTTAACAAGTACAATTTCCATATTTTTAATTGTAGTCACCATTCACGCTTTGTTTCACATATAATTGTTTCACATCTAATTCAATAGCTATTCTTAAGAAGAGTGGATTCCTTGGTTCAAGGGAATAATAACTGTAAGTCAGCCTTGCCAGAGTTCCTCACAGACTGAATTTTGTAACATCAGAGCATTCAATGAAGTTCAGTTGGTCATCTACATTGAATTAATGATATACTATTAAGGTAATGATTTTACAAGCAGCACATGAAGTTGTCAATCACACTAAGCTACACAGAGTAGAGACTACTTTAAAGGAGCAGGCAGTTAAAACCAACCATTCTGGAAAGTACTGTTTAGAGAGGATGAAAAGGGTGTCATAGAGCTATGTAATTATTTTGATTTCAGAGTATCAAAAATGCTAAAACTGTAAAATACATGAATCATCTCTGGTATTAGCATTTGGGTTGTGCAGTGGTCTAAGAAAATAGCACAATGATCCAGGGTATCAATGTAACATCACATTTAGACACATTTGTCTGTGTTTAAGGGAGGGCAGTTTGATTGAACCCCTCCAAACCTGATGAAGTAAGGAGGGGGTTAAAATGTGAGAAAAAAAAAATCTCTATATAGTCATCAAAAGCCTGTTATCCATCCCGAATGAATGTGCCATGCTGAGTGACATTTTACATCGCTCTTTCTCTAAGAAGGGCTTTTTTATACGCATCTGATATTTGAGAAAGATCCAACAGAACACTGATAAATGTCCCTAAGTACACGCTTTTTCTTCTAGTGTTTGAGCGAGTTGGGATTTAATGTGCCAGACTGTCTTTAAAGCATGTTTTACCCATGTATTTATTGTCAGTGAGAGTTGATCCCTCAACCTTTCTTTTTGTCTGTGATCCTCTTAACTTCATTTAGGAATCTATCACACAATTTATCTTGGAGCAGGACAGACTTATGTTAACAGTTCACTATTAATGTTTTAATGCTTGTAAGACTCTTGACACCCAAGGAGTTAAGTAGCTTTTTGCATGGGCGACATGCGAGTGAAACATAATAAAGGTAATTTACTGCAAGGCAAATTCCATAGCTAAAGGGTTCCCATGTTAAACAGCCCAGTGACCTTTAGCGGCTGATTACATAAAGGAGGTACAATCAGATTAGAGCAGAGAGGAAAAGGTCAAGCGCGTTCTCCACCGTGGCCATTTCGGTCTACCTGCGAAGGCATCGTTTCTGAATGGCAGCCCAAAAAGCAACTGTTGGCCGTGAGCTATGAGGTAGTTAGCCTCTGTGCCCCAAGAGCTGTTTGAACAAAGGCCAGTGTCTGATGCATTCATTGGTCCTCCCACGTCTCATCTGTTTCTCTCTTTCTCTTTCTCTTTTTCAGTCCTGATTGATTAAACTGTTTGTAAGAATGCTGTAAATCAGTTCAAAGATCCACTCAGAAATAGATTTTGTCTATGAAGCATAAAGATACAGGCAATGCTGAGGACCATAGACACAGTGGTCAGTCAAGGAAACTGCAGTAGATGAATGACACATCATGCTTACTTTACAGCAGTGCCATTAGCTCTGAACTGGAAGAAACCAATTGGACCCAGCTACTCCCAGTGTTCAGAGAGGTCTGACCAGAAGTGGTCTTCATTGGAAGAATTGCTATTAAAAACCCATACCATTGATGTGGAAACAAGACAAAGGGATTAAACTATGGGCAAAAACAATAATAAATTACACCAATCTGAAATATTTGACTTTGAACAGAAGGCAATTTGTTTGCCAATTGGCTGTAAAGCAGGACAAAATAGTGTCTGAGGCAACTGAGAATGATGGTGGAAGTTCCTTGCAAGTTTGTTTCTAGATTTTCATTCAGTGGAGTTGGAAATTAGGTCAGGATTATTTGTATCCTCAATGCTGATAAATACAAGCAGATACTTACCCATCAAGCAATACCATCAAGTGTCTGATTGGCTCCAAATTTATTCTGCTACAGTACAAGGACCCAGAACACAGACTCCACACAAAAAGTACTCAGAGCATTTCCCATGGGACCGAACCCAGAACCTTCTTGTTGCCCACCGAGGCACTGTGCCAAATATGATTTTGTTATCTTTTTAATTTATTCATGTACTGTATATACATGTCACATCAGCATCAATTCCTATTCATGATAGGACCATGGTTTATTGGTACTAATCAGAAACACTTGCACTAGGGGCAATTTTGAGCAACCACTTAACCTAATGTGTAGCACTGTAAAATGGCTTCAAAAGTGGAGGTGTTTTTGTCAGTTAACAAAATGGAAAGTAAATAAACATGAGACTGCATGTCCTCTCCATGTTTGTGTGGGTTTACTCCAGGTACTCTGGATTCCCCCCACAGTCATGCTTTAGGTTAATTGATTATGCTAAAGTGTGTACGTTTTGATGGTTTGGTGCCCTGCATGGTTGATCTTGCCTTGTGCCCTTTTGCTGGCTAGTCACCAGCTGTGTTGTCCAAGATTAACTGGAATTAAGTGTGAATAACCAAGTCACATTGTAATACTGTAAAAGCATCATTCATGAAAATTCTGAGCCAGTTTGATTTTATTAGTTGATTTTATTAGTTCCAAAAGTAAATGTCCCATTTCATTTTCACTGGAAACATGTTCTTGTTTGTTTTATTGCTCTGTTACCAACCTCAGTCTGCCCCCAGGAGAAATTCGCACTGTGCTGATAATGACTAAAGCAAAAAAAAAAAATGATAGCGAGCATTGCATTTAGCATTGTCTAAAAACAAACTTGACTTTATTGGTTTGATCGAGCAATGCTTTCCAAAATGCAGCCAGCATAGGGTCAGTAAAAAACGGGAAGGAGGCTTAGAAAGAGCAGGTGTTGCCAAGTGGTTGTTTTCCACTTGTTGACAGGGGAAATGGATCTGGGTGGCCTGTTATTGTTAAAATAATTCCATTCTGTAAGTGGGTCCGCTGGCCCAGGAACTGATAGAACACTGTGTGTGTGTGTGTTTGTGTGTGTGTGCCTCAGCTAACTGGAGTGCAATGTGTGCATGTATCTACGGTATGTATAAATGTGTGTATGTGTTAGTGGCTGTGTGTGGGTGGAGGTGCAGAGGAAGGCAGTTTGTCTTGGGCGCAGCTCGACGCTGGCTGGCCTGTCAGCCAGTTTTATGGCGGGCCCATTAGGAGGCTGACATGGTTAATGCTGATTGCGGCAAGCGCAGCCAGGCTCTGACAGTAACAGTGAGCTGAGTGACGCAGATGATGTTAACAAGCCGGGGAAAGCGACTGGGGCCCGTGTTTACAATGTGGGGGTGCTAAACCTGTCTGCATGATAACACTGGCCCATACACACACACACACATACACATCTACACACGCAGGCACAAAACCTGGCCACAAACACCCAGAGAAGACTGCACCGGCAGATAATTAGGCACCCTGCAAACAAAAGAGCTGGGCTTCATTCCTCAGCCTCGGAGGCAGTGGGGAGCCGCACTGGCCTGTCATCGACAGGGTGAAGTGTACATTTGGTCCCACGCCTTTTTGCAGCCCTCCACAATGATAGTACTAGTATAGTAGCTGTGGAAGAACACAGCTTTACCAAGACTGCTATATCCAATATAATTCACTTTTATTTCTAAAGTTTCTAGAGGAAATGTATAGTGCTTGCTTTTCATAGATTATTGCATTTGATGAAATGTTAGTCACAGTGAGCAGACCACAGAATTCCACTGCTTCCAAAGCCATTAAAAAAACGACACACTCAAAAACAATTAGTGTGCGGAACTCAGATTTCAAATTAAGCCGTAGGGCCATTGCATATATAAGTTCTCTTGTCATCGCACTGAACTAGCAGTTAATGAGCTTCATTAATATGCTAAACAGGCCTTTTTCCCCCTCATTTTGACAGTGCTCTGTCCACTGCAAAGTGACCAGCTCTGGAATATTTCTAATTGCAAGTCAATTATGTCATTGAGCCCATTTGGAACTTCATTTGTATGCAAATTTGGGGTTAGGGGGGGTGGAGGGAAGGTTGGCAACTTCACAACAGTAAGTGTATAAATAGTACATGAACTTAGCCTGGACTTACAGTCCTCTTGTGTGGGCATGCATGGAGACCACTCTTTCACCTGTCAAATTCTGAGCATGTGGAGACCATGGTGAAAGAAAACACAGAAGGAGAGCTCTGACTTTCCTCCAGCAGCTCCCATGGCGAATCGAGAGCTCATCAGCTCGTGGAGCGATCATTAATTGCTGTTACTACCGTGAGGTTGTCCCAGTAAATGATTTCTCAATGCATCATCCCTCTTTGATCTCTCTCTAGTCAATAGTAGGTTTAGTGGGGCATAAAACAGTCATCAATAAAAGCTGAAGAAGACATAGCAGTAAGTTAAATGAGCAGGCAAAGGCAGTGCCCTCAGGTGGTAGAGCCTCTTTTCTCTGTGTGCTTCTAAAATATGTTGAGTAGGGCTGTTTAGATGATATGCATGTTGAGTAGCCTTATGGATACAATAAGCACTGGGGACACCAACCATCTCTTTCTTTCCCCATGTTATATAGGTACACTGAGACTGAACACACGTGCACACAAACTCCATGAGTCATATTTGCCCATGGACCAACACGCATACCCTAGCCTCACACGACCATTCACACACTTGTTAGTGTTTCGGTTGTCTGCAGAATTATGCAGAAGAGACCGGGCACTGGCAGACAGAGCTGTGCCTGCTGTCCGACAGGCCCCTTAACGATTATCAAGCTCTGTTTTATTAGGACAGACTGGAGCTGTGCATGGAAGGTAGGCTTGTAAATTAGCTGCCAGGGCTGGCATCAATACCGGAGAAAATCCGGCGACATTGTGAAGTCTGCCACCCATCAACACTTAATGAATGGATGAAGTTAAGACCATTTTTAGTAAATTCATTACTGTATTGGACCTGACAGGGCAGATTAATAATTGGTTTGTCACATTTTCCCCCCAAATGATTAATATGCCTATTGATTAGGGTCCAGCAGACAGGCACACAATATGGAGAAAAATGCATGCACAAGCACTAGAATACAGAAATTCGATGAATGCTCACAAACTGAGTGACAGTCGAAAAGCCTTGTTCTCAGCTTAATCAAATACAGTAGGAACACTTCAGCCAGCGTAATCAAGATTCTCTCACAGTCACTCAGATCTGTGCTGTCCAGGAGTCCTCAGCGTTATCCATGTGAAATAGTGTAAAGAGATAAATATATTCTCCTTTTCCAGTTACATAATTTTGGTTTACACTTGGTCATTATCATCTGCATAGAAAGACTCATGTTTGCTGTTGTGTCTTTGCATGGTCTCAAAGCTGTCAGCAATAAAGTCCCATTTCCTGTGTTTCATGCCATTACTTCCTGTCTTTGTTTTAACATAAATAAATGTATACCGGGAGCATTTATCAAGCTGTTAAAGCAAATACATACCCCTCATCATCCAACTGAGTGATTGTCTGAGGAGATCCAGGTATGCACCATTTAATGGCTGCATTACCTTCTGTGAAAGAGGGTGTTGGATCAAAATGGATTGTGACTGGACACTACCATAGTCACTCACAGTGTTTTATTGTAACCAGTGATATTAATTAAAGAATAATATGAATAGTTTTTGTACAGAACTATATTTTAAAGTATGGCATCTTTGTATCATTTATAACATTTGAAAAATGAGCGCAAGGTTATCATGTTGTTTTCTGTTTTTAAGACTGTCAGTTCCTTTTCTGTCAGCAGGTGATGCAAGGGTTCACTCATACTAGCTTTCTGTAATTCATATACAGTGGAGAAAATAAGTATTTGATACACTGCTAATTTTGCAAGCTACAAAGAATGGAGAGGTCTGCATTTTTTATCGTTGACTGTATTTTTAAATCATACAATGTGATTTTCTGGATTTTCTTTATCACAGTTCAACTGTGATAGACAGGATCTAAAGAAAATCCAGAAAATCACATTGTATGATTTGAAAATACAGTCGAATCTGGTCCGATTAAACGAACATGCTCTATGTTACAAGACGGGAAGTGCTATAATTTATGTAACATATTAAATATTTATTAAACCTTTATTGTGCGATATACAAGTACACCGAACGTACAAACAAGAACTACTGTTGCTTAGGAACTTTGTTCATTAAAAAATACATTTGCAACAAAGTTTTTCGAAACGATCTACAGCACAATGTATAGATACTCAGCATGCGAAGCATAATACTGTAAAAAAATAGTTCCAGTCAACGTTTGAAGAACTTATCCACTGTGATCTGACGCGTTCTCTTGACGGACTGCACTTGAACAAAATCAAGAAAGTGGTGGATGTGTTCACCTCCCGCTGGTTTTGCTCTTGTCAACACAACTTTTCAGATTTCCTGACCTTGGATAAAAGCATAAATTCTCCCGGGGATCCCAAAAATCCTCCCATATCTTGCTGATCCGCTTTGCATCCGCTCTACTTGGCGACTTGTGGCTTCTTTTTCTTATTCGCTCTCATGTTGTTTGGTCTGATTAAATGAAATTGTGGTCCAAATAAGCTAATAATATTACACGTATATAATAGGATTTGTTTCGGTACTTTAGGATTTGGTCCTAATAAGCAGCTGGTCCTATAAACCGGTAGTCCAATTAACCGGATTTGACTGTAATTGATTTGCAACTTATTGCATGAAATAAGTATATGATCACCTACTAACCAGCAAAAATTCTGACTCACACAGGCCTGTTATTTTTTTACTTTAAGAAGACCTCCTATTCTGCACTCATTACCTGTATTAATTGCATCTGCTTGAACTTGTTACCTGTTTAACAGACACCTGTCCACACATCTCAATCAATCACACTCCAACCTCTCCACCATGCGCAAGACCAAAGAACCGTCTTAGGACACCAGGGACAAAATTGTATACCTGCACAAGGTTGGGCTGGTAACAGCTGTGAGAGGGTAACAACTGTTGGTGCAATTATTAGAATATATAAGAAACACAAGATGACTGTCAATCTTCCTCGGTCTGGGGCTCCATGCTCTCACCTCATGGGGTAAGGATGATTCTGAGATATGTTAGAAATCAGCCCAGAACCACACATGAGGACTTGGTCAATGACCTGAAGAGAGCTGGGACTACAGTCTCAAAGATGACAGTAAGTAACACACTGCTCTACCATGGATTAAAATCCTACAGGACAATAAAGGTCCCCTGCTCATGCCAGCAAATGCCCAGGCCAGTTTAAAGTTCACCAATGACCATCTGGATGATCCAGAGTAGGTATAGGAGAGGGTCAGGTGGTCAGATGAGGCCAAAATAGAGGTTTTTGGTATGAACTCTCCTCAGTGTTTTTGGAGGAAGGAAAAGGATGAGAACATTGTCCCAACCGTGAAGCATGGGGGTGGAAACATCTTATTTTGGCCGTGATTTTCTGCAAATGGGACAGGAAGACTGCACCATATTGAAAGGAGGATGGATAGGGTCATGTATTGTGACATTTTGCCCAAAAACCTCAACATCAATAATTAAGAGCATTTAGTAAGTTGTGGCTTGGTCTTTCAGCATGGCAATGATTAGAAACACGCAGCCAGGGCAACTACGGAGTGGCTCCATAAAAAGCATTTCACTCCTGGAGTGACCTAGCCAGTCTCCAGACTTGAACCCAATACAAAATCTCTGGAGGGAGTTGAAGCTCAATATTGATCAGTGACAGCCTCTAAAATCTGAAATATCTGGAGAAGATCTGTGTGGAGGAGAGGGACAAAAATCATGGTCAAGCAATACAGGAAGCATCTTACCTCTGTAATTGCAAACAAAGGTTTTTGAAACAAATATTAAGGTCTATTTTTCTTGTATCAAATACTTATTGTATGCAATAAAGTGCAAATTTATTGTTTAAACATCATAGATTGTGATTCTCTGGATTTATTTCTTAGATTCTGTCTATCACATTTGAAGTTTATCTGCGATACAAATTACAGACCTGTCCATTCTTTGTAGGTAGAGAAACTTGAAAAATCGACAGTGTAGCAAATACTTACTTTCCCCAATGTATAAACATGAAACGCCACATACCTGTATATGTCATGACGTGGTTCTTCAAGAGCGACAAGCAGTGCAACATTTGCAAGTTACAACAGTGAATGAGAAACTCACTCATTAGCTGAGCAAAGACCATCACCACCTGTTTATCATGGGAATTGAAAAATGCATTGTATTGTGGAAGTACACTTGTGGGTGGCTCATCCTTCAGAGGTTCCTATATGTCACACATGACTCATTTTTTCCAGGAAAATATCTCTCTATATTTGGCTGTATATGGCCACTGAAGCAAGATCAGGGTGTCTGGAAAACATTTATCCACAAATCTATCACAGTTAACACAGGGTAATAGGCCAGAGGTTGAAATTTCCTTCTCCTTTTGTACCACTGCTGCCAACAAGTCCAGAAAACACATATTATCCACTTGGAATAGGGGCTTGGTTTGCAGTGATGACACCCTGCCCATGGACAGTCTGATCTACTCTGCATTCATGAGTTAACAGAGTGCAGGGAAAAGGTGCAAGCATAAGCTGAACATATACTATGTGATCTCTGATACCTCGGACTGCATCAAGATCTGTCATTCAACAATAGCTGATAGAACCACAAGAGCAAGGGATAACTTTGTCAAGCACTTCAATTTAGTATGTGATGTGGTCAGACAAATCAGTATTCCATGTCTTTATTAAAGAAATGGATGCAGAGTATTCTGGTCCAAAGACAATCCAGACTTTTATCAACAACAAGTCTACAGACTGTGGTCTGTCATTGCTTGGGGTTGTGTCAGTTCCCTCTGCAAGGGTAATTTACACTTCTGTGATTGTAGCATTAATGAAGAAAAGTGCATTAGGACTTTAGAACAACATATACTGCTTCAACATGTAATCTTTTCAAGGGATGCCCATGCATTTGTCATCAAGACAATGCAAAACCACATGCTGCACACTTTACAAAGGCATTAAGAAGGTACGGGTCTGCATGCAGTGCTGACCTGTCCCCAATGGAGAATGTGTGAAAAATGTTTCAACAAAAAATACGACAGCAATGAGATTGCACCGCTTGCTGCACACTTTAGGATGTTTGCAGGAAGAATGGAATAAAATAACCCCTGAGAATTTTCAGCACTTGGTATGCTCAGAGACAAAGCGTTATAAGTGTTGTGAGAAAGTATGGCACCATTACATAGTGGTAAATGCCTTTGTGTCCCAAATTGTTTTTGGAAATGTTTTCAGGCCGGAAATGCAGGCATGGATGTTTATTAACAAAAGAAATGAAGTTGACCAGATAAAACATTTGAAACACAATTTCAGATTCATACTGTCTGCACCGAAATAAAGGTCACAGTAAATGCAAGAAACACTGTTTTTTTATTTACATTTTCCAGACTTTTCCAACTTTTCTGATTTCCAGTTGTAAATTGCTAAAGATTCCTATTAAATGTTCTTATTTTTTCTTCTTAAAATATGCACTTTGGTTTTTGCTGTTTGGATGAATATCTTTGCCTCTTAAAGAAACAGATGACTTTAATAGCCAAGCTTATCGGTTTTTGATAACCTGAATAGCCTCGGGTTTTACATTTTGCACAGTAAATGAACTGATATATTTATCTTCAAACACCCTCTGGGAGAGCCACATTGATATTTTATTTAAAAGAATTGCAAAGGAGGCTCTGGAAAGAAGGCAATGATTGTAACACATCTTTTATATCCATTATTATTGATTTTTATCACCTCACAAATTTGTCTATTCATGGCTTAGAAAGATTAGCCTGATCTTTGAATCCCACAACCTGGAATCCACAGTGTTAAATTAGCAGACAAAGTTTTTTTTTTCGGATTTTTTAAATTTCAGATTTTGTTTTGGTTTGCCTGCTCTTTGGTGGTGGGGGTGGAGTTGGGATCTGTCTCACAAGAAAAGAGACATCTAGAGTGTCTCTTGAAGCTGCATCATGGCCTTTACTAAGGTGCTCGGCTCAATTTCCTTACGGCTGAGATTAAGAAAACCCAGTGCCGGCTACCACAATGGGAGGATTATCATATGAATATGGCCGTTACATCGTGGTCTCTTTAGCCCATCAATCTCAAATCGTTCTCGTAAAGGCAGCCAGATAACCTCCAGGAGATCCCCTCTTAACCTCAATTCTGTCGGATGGATTAAGAAATACCCGTGAGCCGAGTGTTTGAGCTGCGTGCTGGCTGCACCATTATTCTTCCCCGAAACAAGTTATAATACAATTAATCTTGTCCAGGAGGAAAAATATGGCACCTAAGTGAATTTTACATGAAGATCCTCCCACTACTTATTGCTAACACCCTACCCACCCCCCACACTGCACTGCTGCTGCCTCAATTTTGGATGTAATTGCACTCTGACAGAGACAATGGCTCAGTGGTTATCTATACTCCACAAAATTTTAGATGCCATTACTTTATACCAGATATTGTTTATTTCCTATATACAGTATTATCATTTAGCAGACATCCTTTTCCACAGCAATTACAACTCTTCTTACAGGGTACCACAAACAAGCAATTGGGGGTTAAGGCCCTTGCTTAAGATTCCAACAGCAGCAGTTTGGCAGTGCTGAGACATGATCCATTGAATCTTTGGTCAATAGCCCAGTACCATAACCACTGTGTATCACTTTCCTCAAATAAATATACCTGTTGTAAGGCATTTTAGACAATACCTTAACTAAAGGTGCATGTCACAATACCTCTGGCATTAGAACATCATATGTTTTTAATTATTCTAAGTAGAACTCAAATAACTGAAAATAGTGACACATTTTGGTGAGATTCTGCTGATAAAAAACAAGTTAGAAGGTAGATATTTTGGTTCTGCTGTCAGCTTAAATATAGACACAAATGCAAACGAAAAGGATGCCATTCAATCAAAATAATATCCATCTTGGAATGACGTATTTGACATTGCCTTATGCCTGCAGTCCAGGTTGAAGGTTTGTAATCAAAATTTCTTATTTTCTAATGATGTTATAGTTTTTGTCATCAAGTACAATTTCATACATTGAAAATGTTGTTAGATATAGTTTGGAGTAAATGACTGAACAAACAGCAAAAAGGAAATAAAACAAACAACAACAACAACAAAAACACCCCCTCAAAAACTGCCTATATAAGCTTGTTATGAGGCTGGGCACTAGCATGGGCGGAGGCCTTCTGACCTGGTACATGTCATCCAACCACTACACCTATGCTGAGTTCCTCAGGAGGAGGAGTTTGAGGAGGTGTTTGACCCTCCAGAGGTCTCTGGAAACCGTACATACTGTCTCTGCAACCTTTGACAGGGCTCTCGGTTAGTCACTGATTATGTTGTGGAATTTGGGACGGTAGCCTTAAGTTCAGGGTGAAACGACACTGCACTTAATGGCACTTTCCACGTGGGTGGAATAACCTGGATCTTCAAAGCCTGGTCAAGCCAGCAATGTACCTGGATGGCTGCCTTCGGAGGTGCCACGCTGAACAGCTTGGCTGCTGATGATAGGACAGCCAACCACTTTTGGTTGCATGATGTGTCACCCCCGGAAGTGATTGCTCCTGTACCATTTGATCCCAATTCATCCAAACCCATGCAGCTCGGCCGTGCTTGGGTCCTGGTTGGAATCGGTGGAGGAGACCAACTCGAGCAGACATCACCTCCAATCGGAAACAGCCAACCACTGAATTGAGGACCCTGTCTGCAGTTTTGAAGATCCGGACAGGTTTCCGTGTAACTAGGTGCCACTTTGCCGAGCTGCCTTCCTGGATTAACCAATCTGCGTAACTGTGAGGACATGTCGACTTGGACGCCCACAGCTTGCCTCACCTTGACGGGTTGAATCGGGAATCACGCCACTCACCACGCACAAACACTTTAAGCACTCATGCACTTTCAGCACTTTTTGTGGATAATAAATGCACTGTGTTTTGATCTATTTCCCGGACCTGGCCTCTTATGTGCCTCACTGCACTTTGGTTCAACTCTGAGGCTCCACCTCAGTCCAAATATAACACACTGTTACAGCAAAATGTGAAAAATACCAAATATTAGTCTGAAATTCTGAATTTTATTTCTTAAGAAAGATGCAATTGTTCAAACACATTGTTATTTCTATTGTATGACTTGAAAAACACAGAGTATATAATTCATAAATAATTTCAATAGCAGCACTTTGACTATTTGTATCAGGTATTTGACCCTCACTGTACACAAACATTTAATTCAACTGAGCACTTTACAGATAAGTTTCTTAAACCAAGGGTAGTGTCTAAGCAGATAAAGGCCTCGCTCATGTTGGCTAAAATTCATATTTATGAGATCATCATCAGGAGAAGACTAAATTACAATGCGGTGGTTGTTGTATTAAATTGAGGCCTGGCTTGCTGAATCTGGGCCAATATTGGAACAAAATATTCTGGGACCCATGAAACAGTTCTTTAGGACTTTGGATCAAGACGGTGAGTGCTTCAAGCACCTTTATATCAAATTTCCTGCTCTTTCACACGAGAAATTGAAAGCTGCCATGTTTGATGACCAGCAAATTAGGTTTCTAAAGACAATGAATTCCTCAATATCATGAAAACCATGGAAAAGGATTCTTGGGCTCCACTTTGTGATGCGATTACAGACTTTCTTGGAAACTTCATGGCCATATGTGATAACAAGAAACAAACAAAACAAATATATTACATGCTATTGCTAATTCAGAACTTATTACCCTTGATATTCTCCTTTATAATCTTTAATCAAAGAATTATCATTTGTATGCCATCAATACGTATCAATAAATATAATGTTTTGAAATAGACCAGTCAAAATCCTTATCTTAATTTATACTGCTCACAAAAATTCTATTAAAATTCAAAATGAAATGTTCCATAATGGATTAACTCCTCATTTTTATGAACAGTGTTAGAGAAACATTGTGGTTCACATGAGGAAATCCAAAAATCCCAGAGCTGAAGTTGTTCTGTACAGAGGAAAAAATCCTCCAGTCTGATGTGTAGCACTGACCAACAGTTACTGAAATGTTTAGTGCAGTTATTCTTGCATTGAGGGGATACACCAGATACTGAAAGGAAAGGCTAATATATGTTTGCCACTTACATTTATGAATAATTGGATACTTTTCCTCAATCAAGTTATTGTTGATAATAGTTTTACATCATTTGTTTAAATTTGGATCTCAGTATTTACGTTTCTGATGACTTTTTGAAATGTATGATGTTGAAAATGATGACAAAATGTATTGCTGTATGTAATTTTAACTGAGCATGTTGAGTACTGCAAGTACAAGAAACAGCAATATTTAGATTTAATCCACTGTATAATTTAAGATCAAACTGGTTGGAAATTCTGCAATGGCACTAGTCATGTATGTAAAAGCTCCTTTACCCATTTGCCATCAAACAGGAATATGTAAAATAATGCTATGTCAAAGATATAATCTCTCCCTCTCTCTCTCTCTCTCTCTCTCTCTCTCTCTCTCTCTCTCTCTCTCTCTCTCTCTCTCTC
>JAUZST010081866.1:0-20455 GCA_034779995.1 Parotocinclus haroldoi | reverse complement strand
GTGTGTGTGTGTGTGTGTGTGTGTGTGTGTGTGTGTGTGTGTGTGTGTGTGTGTGTGTGTGTGAGTGTGTGTGTGTGAGTGTGTGTGTGTGAGTGTGTGTTCAGTCCAGTCACTGATTTGACCATTTGTTCAAACCAGACTCTGGTTGTTCAGAAGTCTGATGGCTTGCGGAAAGATGATGTTGCACAGTCTGGATGTGAGTGCCCGGATGCTTTGGTAGCTTTTCCCAGAGTGAAGAGTGTGTGTGTGGTCATCCATAATGCTGGTTGATTTGAAGATGCAGCGTGTAGTGAGAATGTCAGTGATGGTAGGGAGAGAGACATCGCTGATCTCAGCTGTTGCTGCTTACCATCTGCTGCAGGGACTTGTGATCCAATAAGGTGCAGTTCCCGACTGGTGCTCTTGACAAGACCCACAGCGTAACCATCAATAGGGGAGAGTGATCATGCCTTGTGCTTCTGAAGTCAACAACCATCTCTTTGGTCTTGTCTATGTTGGGCTGAGGCATACTAAAGATTTCTTAGTCACAGGTATGATTGAGGTTGCCTTGAGACACCTCTGCAGTAATCCATGGCTTCTGGTTGGGATGTGTGGTGATGGTCTTGGAGACAATCACATCATCTATGCACTAGCTGGTGTAGCTGGTCAATGATGAAGTGTTCTTCTCCAAGTCTGTGCTGTTGCTGTAATTTACAGCTTCCTTAAACCAATCAATACAAAACAGTCCTGAAGAGCAGAGATGGCTCCTGATGGCCAGGTTCTCACCTGCTTCAGAACCAGTTTCAATCTTCTGACAAGTGGTCTGTATGCTGTATCAGCATAACAGTGATGTGATCTGAGTATCTGAGCTGGGGGCAGAGCTCTGCTCTGGGAATGTTTGTGCAAACAAGATCCAACTCCTCTCGTAACAAAGTTCACATGTTGTTGGAATTTATGGAGAAGTTACTTGAGTAAGGTGAGGTTCTACTTTTACTTTCTGTGTTGCTGGAGAAGTCCTTAATTCAGAGGTAGATAGAGAATGGGAGGCCAAGGTTCTTAATTTTGCTATGAGTCCAACCAAGGCAGTGTTGGGTCTTGTTGGAAAGAGTTCCATGAGCTTGTTTCAACTGCTTTGATAAAAAATGGCAACGCCCAAAGTCTGTAATGAAATGTAAGTCAAAGTAAGAAAAAATGTCACCCGTGCCAAACAGCCAAACTTGTCTTATGCTGCAACACCCATGACTGCCAAGTCTCATTCCACAGTTAATCAACAAGTGTGTGACACCCACAGAGAGACAGTAGTAAAGTGTGGGACAGTCATTTAAACACAGCTCAAATCAGTGTACAGTGAAACAATGGCAATGGAGACAAACTAAATATGACTAAATATGAGAGAAAGTCCTGTCTGGCACCTATTAGTGACTAATGCATTTTGGAGGTGAACATTTTAATGGCAACTCAAGCCATGCAGAAATAATTAACTGAATCTGAATGGCAAAATGTTCCAAACAGACACTAAATTGTGGACAACAGTGAAAGCAGTGTAGGTCTCTAAACTGTCTGTATACAAACAGGCCTTGGCAGCTTCTATAACCCTGAGCCCAGATTAATGAAGTTATTGAGAAAATCCCTGGAAGTTGGGGGTAATGCCGTTTGAACTATGTAACAACTCTGGTGTTGGTTGGACTCGAACATTTAATACTGCACCTGGATAAAGACTACAACAGCCTAGCAGGTAAGGTACTGGACTCTGGACCTGATGGTCCAGGGTTCAAATCCCACCTCTGCCAAGCTGCCACAGGTGGGTCCTTAAGCAAGGCCCTTAATTGTAAATGTAAAAAAAAAATGTTAAACCCACAACACACCTCTACATCTGCAGAGTGACAGACTTTCACTGTTCAGACGTGAAATGCAAACTAATTTGACACCAGTTGTCAGCACATTCCAGCACAGACACTTTGGTGTATGTAAAGTCAGTGTATAATAAAATAGCATGAAATATATTCAGGATGGCCTAGTTAGTGTCAAACACCATATACCTTCATTTAATTTTCCAACTTTATTATGCCTGTTACCACAAAAGTAGAAGCGAAAGCTAAACGAAAGACACAAATCAGGAAAGCATGGCTATCTTTGCTCCCTACTCATTAGATCTCCTATATGAAAATTATCCTCTGCCATCCAGAATATGCTGTTTTAAAGGGACCTTCAGTTTATCTATGAGAAATGAGATTAGAGAGTTAGGCATTATCTCGTGACTTTATTAATATAGAAACATAGTGTAGAGGTAGCTACTCCAGTAAAAGCGCATAGCAGAAGAAAAAAACCCAAACTAGGTTCAATTATAGAGTCAGGCATGGTGTCTCTTGTTAACTAATTCATTTAAATAAAATAAAAGCACAATGAATGAACTTTATGTAGGATGGATTTAGACAGGGATTTATAGAATGTATGTACTATGTAGCATCCATGTCCCGGGTTCTCAGCATGCATTGTGGTTTAGTTGGCAAGCTGCATAGAAAGTGAGGACAAAGGGTTCACGAACCACCTGAATTCCTGGCTATGGGCCAACTTTTTAAAGCTCAATTCTGCAGTACATCCAGAACTTCGCCACTAGGATTCTTACTCAAACCAAAGAAAATATCACATCACTCCTGTTCTAACCCAAGTGAACTGGCTCCTGGTTCACAAATGCATTCAGTACAAAATTCTAATATAATTAAAATCCCTCCACTCTATCTCTGCAATTTAGCATCACTACATTCCTTTCCTGTCGCTGCATTCTTCTGATTCTAACGTTCTCTCTGTCCCTAGGTTTAGGTTTTCCTCCATGGGTGAAATCCTTTTCATCCTTTGCTGTGGCTGATCCCACACTCAGGAATTCTCATCCTTCATCTGGTCTGCTTCTACTATCCTGGAATTTGAATTTCTCCTAAAACTTTCATGTTTTCCTTTTCTATTACTTCATGAGTGTTGATTGTATTTGATTTATTTTGTTCTATTGTAAAGTGGCCTTGGGTTCTGTGAAAGCTGCTATATAAGTTAAACTAGTTGTTGTTGTTTGAGCAGTGGTGTTTGTAGAAGGATTTGTAAAAAAGACAAAAACACTGAAAATGTTGCCACCTGTAATTTTATAGATGTGATCATTTTTTGTGTTTTTGTCTTTTTTGAAAACCTTTTTAACATGGGCAAGGAATTTCCTACTATCAGGCTATACCAGTCATGCACACAGGTGGCATGCTGAAGTCACACTCAGCTTGCATTGCCAAGCTTTCGAATAGTTAGCAGATTTTTGACATTTTATTGAAGTATGTCAGCAGAAAACCCTCCTGTAAAAAACAGGATTATGAGCCATCGCCTCTTAAACATTGAAGAGGGTTGGTTCCACCTTGACACCTACATCAGCTGTTCCAGATAACAAGAACTGTCATGTTTGACAGTTTGTATAAGATTGTATAAAATTGTATAAGATTGTTTGAGGGCTGATTGAATCCTACAATCCAAGCAATTTGCAGTTAAGTGCCCTACTCAAGGGCAAGAACAGTGGCATCTTGGCAGAGGGGTGTTTTGAACCCTGGAACTTCTGGTCCATAATCCAATACCTTACCTGCTATACCACAGTCTATTAAATGGCTAGGCAAGGATCCACATTGCCCATTATTCATGCTATTAGAGAACTAGGGTTACAGTCAAAACCAAATTATATCTTTTCACTTCAGTCTGCTATGTTTTTCAGTCTGTTTAGTCTTTTGTTTATTTTATTCACATATAACTTTGAGTGTTTATATTTTAAATTTTTACACACAACAACAAACAATTACCAGTTGTGACTTTTAAAAAGGCACAGCAAAGCATGCCTGCATTTTCTAAGCATTTCTCAATGGTTTAAAGACCAAAGGAGTGAGATCACTGAAATATAGATTCCAACTAATGACAAGCCAGCTTGCACACTACACTCCTGTGCTGCTGTTGCTGGTCAGACATGGTAGCAAGGGTGACTGTCTGCACCATGTGCTCTGGCTTCTATTTTTTCTCTTCTAATTCAAATTCTCTTCTAATTTTTTTATCTTCTTTCTCTTTTCTCTGTTTTTGTCTAAGATAATTGTATTGTAAATTTTTTTCCAGATCATGTAGCCATTAGCACTCATAACTAAATCGAAAAATGTACAGCCAGTCAATGTGATTGGTATCGTGACCGGCAGTGATTCATAGACATACACGTATAATTAGATGTAGTTATTATTGAAACATTTAAAGATGCAAAGATAGTGCATAACACTAATAATGCTATTGTCTGACCTTATTTCATTAAATAAACTTTGAACCCATATGAACTGTCAAGCTTCCTAACTTAGAACCCTGGGATATATTGTGCAACATCTAAAAAGCTTGAAGTTTGGTGTTACCATTTTGTTAGGTTTAGCACAATAGATTGATGATGTTATAAGAGCTTCATCATTTCAAATGTGAATAAACAATGACAGTGTATTTTAGACAGATTTAAGTATTTTTTGGTATTGAAGTACATTACACTGTCACCTTTAAAACAAAGTGGCATAAATATGCAGCAGAGACATGTTGTTTGCATCTCAAGCTCCACCTCATGTTTTCGAAGGAAAACCCAGTTCTCTAACACCCCTTAGCAGTCTCACACTGTTCCTCCTGTTACCATAGAGACACAAACTTTAATAGACAAATCGCCTCAAAAAACAGATATAAACCAAACAAATAATATGTGTATGACATCAGTGTCTCCATCACAATGTGATGATAGTACCATTAGAGATTATATGTCTCTTGTGAATTTCTTTGTTTTATTGATTTAAATTCTCTTCACACAGAAAATGGCTTAATTCAACCAAATCACATTGTACTATATCTACATTTACAGAATGTAGAATATGCCTTTTTCCAGACTGACTTACCACTGAACTGAGAATATGAGGCTAAAAGGAACTGGCTCAATAGTTCAACAGGAGCACACTGGCAGACCTAGTTTTTGAATCCACAGCCTTAATTAGTAGTCCAGAGAGTTACCTGCTGATCTAGACATTTCTAGTCTATCAGTACATTCCTTATATATGTTTAACAAACAGCAGCGGAGATCCCTTACCCCTCGCATCTTCTTTTGAACCACAAATCTCTGGCTAACTCTGCCTTTTTCACCTTCACCATCTCTTGTATCCACCCCCTACTATCCATTACGGCATGCAGAGACACTGGTTCATGCCTTTGTAACCTCTCAGCTGGACTACTGCAACTCATTGCTATATGAGCTAGCATCAAAGTCATTGCAATACGTTCAAATAGTTCAAAATTATGCTGCTAGGATTCTAACTGGCACAAAATGGTTTGAACACATCACCCCTGTTTTAAAGCGGCTTCATTGGCTGCTAATTATAGTGCATATCTGTTACAAGATCTTCCTCTCTACTTTCAAGGCACTGCATGGCTTGGGTCTTATTAAATCTTGGATCTTTTAAAATTGTATACTCCATCTCGTAGCCTCAGATCGTCTGATGCCAGACTACTGGCATTTCCGAGGTTTAGGCTGAGTACCGTAGGGGGTCGCTTGTTCAGTGTTACTGGCCCTTCTATCTGGAACTCTTTACCATTTTCTGTGCGCTCTGCCACTTCTCTACCTGAATTCAAAACCTCTCTTAAAACACACCTGTTCCAGCTATACTTTTACTCTTCTTCAACATATGATTTTGTGTAACGTATTTTGTTGTGTGTGATCGCCTTGTAAAGCAACCTTGGGTTTGTGAAAGTATATAAGTTTCACTTATTATTATTATTTTATTTATTTTTTTTATTAGTATAAGCAACTTTGTCAACCACATTAGCTGAAGATGTAGTGTAAAGGGATCTCTGCAAATTTGTCCTAACTGTTCACTGTAGAAATACACTAAGCAATTAGCATACTGATGAGGCAGTGTGCCTGCTGGGAATCACTGATGAGCAAGTTTCTTTGTCAAGTCTCAGCTGTTGTACAACTAAATGGCATGTAGAAAAGGTTTGAGTGAATTTAATATGACAGAACTTGAGTTAAACTATGTTAATAGTGGTACTTTAAGCATGCAAGGCTCCATAAACTCAGACACAGATGATCCTGATCTTAAATCAGTACTCCGGAGACAGTGTTCATGTGTACTTGGGTACTTCTGTGTAAGGTCGCTTGAGTGCATTATTTTAATAATCTAATCCATAACTGAGTGTGAGACTGAGGGTCACTGAGGGTGACAGTGAAAAGAAAAAAACTAACAGAATGTTTTAATTTAAGTAAATAATAAAATGTTAACAGCCATCTAGATTTAGAATAGATCTAGCCAACCTGTCTTTTCACAGTCTTGAATCCAACTAAAGCCTCAGTTTTATTTTAGTTAAGTGAAAGGAAGTTAAAAGACATATTTTTTACTTTGTTAATGCAATTCTCAATTTAACTGACCATAAGGCCGTCATTTGGATCAGCTGATATGTCTATGTATCATCTGTATAGCAGAAAAGCTAATTCCCTGTGTATGAATAATTGCTTTTAAACATAGCATGTACAGGGAGAATACAGTCTAGTGTTTTCTAGACTATTCAGTAAGATATGATCTATAGTGCCAAATGCTGCTCTTACATCTAATAGAACGAGAAAAGAAGTGTGTCCATCATCTGATGATATTACTAGATCATTCAGTATCCTAATGAATGCTATTTCAGTACTATGATGAGGCCTGAATCCTGACTACAATGTTTCATAAATATGTCTGAGGTAACTACAGAGCTGCTGATATATTTTCCTAAGATTTTGGAGTAAAATTTGTGTGTCCTTGGGTACTTCAAAACATTTTCACTTAGGTGGGTGTTCGTGTGGAATTACTCAGCTATAACTTCTCCAACAGAAGGGCTGGAACTGAAGGCTCCCTCAGTGATGGCTGGGGTGTTTTCTTCAGATCAGTTGCAGATTCCTTCAACTTTTGCTTCTGAACCAAGACACTGGGTTTTGAAAACACTGGGTTCTGGAGCTGGGACAAGAAGTTCTGGAGTTGATTAGCTGGGTTCTGGAGTAATGTCACCAGGCTCTGGGATTGAGTCTAGAGGATCTAGAGCTGAGACAGAACATTATGGAGCTAAGAAAGGAGGTTCTGGAGCCAAGACAGTAGTTTCTGGAGAAGAGACGGGAAGTTCTAGAGCTTCTAGAGTCGAGAGCTTCTTTAGCTAAGATGGGAAATTCTGGTTTCGAGTTGCCAAGTTTTGGAGCTGAATCAAGAGGTTCATCTTGGATCATGGGAGACCCAACAGGCAGAGCAGGAATGCCATTTTTGGGTGTACATTGGGTCGGTGTCATAGTAAGTCATCCAGGGACATAGACTCATTGTAGCACATGAGCTCAGTTAATGCATCGTGGTGGAGTCCCTGTCGGAATGACATTTTGAGGGCTAGTTCAGCATTGATCAATGGAACTGGCTCCTCTTGGAGCACTGTAATAGGCATTGGCACTGGCAAGGAGCTAGCAAGCGTAAGCTCGTAGCTCAGGTAAACCTGACCTTGAATCAGTACTCCGTAGACAGTGTTCATGTGTACTTGGGTACTTCCTTGTATGGCCACATGAGTGCGAGAGCCGGCGTGCTGTTCGGATATTTTGTTCTCCAGCTGCTCTTCAATTATGCACAGCAATCTAGATAATGTATACCATTTAGTAGCTTTCCTGCTGCACAGTCATGCATTGTTCCTGGTGAAGGTTGCATTTATTATCACACAAATTCATTATTCCAAAATAAACTTGTCTGAAAATATGTTTCAGCATTCTTAGTCTACCCCAGATATTTTTGGTTGGGTGTCACTACTGATCATAACTGCTAAACTGTGTGAAGATTGCAGATGACAGCTGCTCCACAAGGAGCCAGGATCTTAGGAGCAGAATACTTCTGAAGTATACTCATGGGCTGGCTGTTCTCAGTTTATTCCTTTTTTCTTTACTCTACCCAGAATGAGACATAAACAGCTTTCTCTGTGCACTTGTACATCATTTCTCCTCCTACTAAACGTGCAATTTAACCTTTTAGTGTTCACTCCGTTTACTTTGTACATCTCTTAGTTTCGTTATTTGTTTTGCTATCAGTGTTTCTTCCTCATTGGTCTCAGAGGGTTTCCCCTTGCCACTGTTGCCTCTCTGGGTTATATACATCTATTTTTCAGGCTTTAAGACAATGTCTATTGTAAAAAAAAAAAAACTTAAATTAATTTAAAAATTAATAGTTTATTTAGAATACATTTTAATCTAGTGTTACTGTTTTATCCCTCTTCTGTATTCACTACTAGTTTTATGCATATCAAAGGGACAGTCCGTTTTCTTGATTAAAAGTTCAGCTCATATACATATAATTACCTTACTTTTGTTTGGAAGTAGAAATTAGAAGTACAATAATTATTATCACATTAAACTTTTTCATATATTTTGATATAATTAACACGTTAATATAACAACTAAGATATATATTTACTTAAATGTTAAATGGCATTATATACAGTGAGATACACACCACTATAGGAAGCAGTGGTGTTAAACTGACTTCAACAAACATGGGTATAACTAGATCAAGCTGGTGTTACACATTTAATGTTGGATTTTGTTCCTTTGGGTTAATAAACTCTTTATCTGCCAGGTGTATTCATTCGATCGAATTGATCTTTAAGCTAAAAGCTATAAACAGCATGAAACATTAGACCTTGTCCTTTAATGTAAATGATTAACTTTCCATTATTATGGTAAGTGCACATGGATCAAATCAAATATATGTTTATTTTTACTCTAGCAGGATTTATTGCAGGATATTATTTCAGGCTGGTTAAAGTTTATGTTGTTTAGAGATTAGGTAGCTCATTTGCAGTGGTTTGTGTAACTGCTGCAGTTATTAGTCATGTATCTTGTTTGCACTAATATTGTTGTTTCAGCCACACTCACTGCTAACAGGATCATACTATGACACATTCAGGCATGGAAGTTCCACAGACAAACAGTAGCAGTTACGGGTTTTACTGAACGCCTCAGTGACTCTCTCAATATGGCACTATCGTAGGCTTACAACTCTTCAGCAAGTAATTCCAAAACAACATTTCATCCTTCTCTCATAACACTAAGTCCATAAAGGATTTATTTGCCTACATTAATTGATGATTGTTTAAAAAATATAATCAGGGAACTGAACTGACATTATGGGAAACTTTATTTCCAGAAGGTCTATGGATTTAAAGTTCTTTGCCAATCTGCAACGGTTGGGTTTTAAGTAAGGCCCTCACCTCACAATTATTTTGCAAGATTGTATCGGTTGTAACTTGCTCTGGAAAAGTACTTTTACCAGCCACTTAATTAGGTGCGCCTGTTCATCTGCTTGTAATACCTAAGCAATATCTAAGCAACCAATCACATGGCAGAATCTCAGCAAATGTAGACACGGTAAAGACACCTGCTACAGTTCAAACTGAGCATCAGAATGAGGGGAAAATGTGATTTCAGTGAAATTCAGCATGTCATGGTTGCTGGTGCTAGATGGGCTGGACTGAGTATTTCCTGATCTATGTAACTTGTTGATGCTAGAAGTCAGAGAAGAATGGTCGCTGATAGAAAGGCACAGTAACTCGAATAACCACTTGATTAACTTAAAACCAAAATATCCAGAAGAGCATCTCTGTATGCACAACACATCAAACCTTGAAGAAGATTGACTGCAGCAGCAGAAAACCCCATGGGGTGCCACTGCTGCCAGCTAAGAACAGTCAACTGAGGCTACAGTTTAAACTGCCAACAGACCATGTAAGTCTCACTCTGTTGCAATGTTCGGATGGTAGGGTCAGAATTAGCCGTAAACAATTATCACAGGGTACCCATATTTCATGTGACAATGTCAAATCATCTCAAACTGGTTTCTTAACCATGTGCTGTCATTGTAGTTTAAACTCATGAGAGGCCCAACTTATGCATTCATTTCCTAATTCATATTATCATCAGCCTATATTAGCTTGACAACATCAAGACTGTGATAGGTAACAGAGCCACAATGGATTAAAAAAATCACTAGATAACATTAAGTTAGAATATCTATATAATTACACAACACTTTTAAATGAATGCACTGTTGCATCAATATAAGCAAGCATAAACTAGCATGCCACAGAGCAAGCATAGGTTAAAAAATGGGTTGTTTGTCAAGGACACTGGCGTGATAGACAGATACAAAGTCACATATGACATTGCTCTCCACTGATCCACACTGATCTACTGAGGAAAAGCGATATTTGCTCAGCTGGTGTCTCAACCTCTGAGGCTGCCTTATTTAGAGCACCTGGACAGCTGTTTGTATCTGTCAGCAGATGACTGTATATAGCTTTGTCAGGGAGTTCTCACATTATAAAATTGTGTAACACTTTGTAATAGCCTCTACTTGTACATGTCCTGCTAGACTTCAATCATAATTGCACGATACACCCCTTGGGACCATATGATAAATGCCATGCTGATAGATTCATTAAAAAGAGGACACAAAGCAATGCATGACATTAAAAAAGCCTCATATTTTTCCAGTATAGTCAGTAATTGAGGTGGCGATGTGTGTGTGTATTATCCCTGTATTGTCCCACTAACTATACAAGTAATACTCCAAGGCCGATTTGAGTAACATGATGTGAGTTACAAACAGTGACTCGGTTTTAAAATTAGACTTGGGCTTTAAGACTCAAAAAGACTCAATCTACAATTGCATTACCATTACCACACAGCTGAATCTCTTAATATATAGCCAATAATAAACTGAATTTTGACCAGTTATTAAATGTATTGTTGTGTTACAAATGTCAGACATGTATTTATGCTATAGTTTACAGATGGTGTTTTAATGTGGACTCTTTGTCCACCAGCCAAATCAGAGAAAAGACAAACAGACAACTGGTCATATGTCATTGTACCAAATCATCAAGAATATAAAAAGAAGACTCCAGAAATTGAATACATTCATGGACTGTATAGGAATGTATAGGCTACTGCTGAAAATATCAAGGTAATCCAAAATATTTCACTTGAATTGCTGCTTTCCATATTTTAATCTTAATTTGAATTTTCCCTAATGTTATAATGCTCTAGTGTTAAACAAAATATCAACAGACAGACATAGACTATAACATAGCAATGTAATGTTTCATTCTATATTGTGGAATGTACACTGCTCCTAACTGAAAAGTCAAATGTGGAAACTGAGTTTTCTGAACAATACTAAGTTACAGTTGTAGCAGATCTCAAATGAAATGCTATTGTGACTTTAGAAGTCACAAAAAAACAAAAACATTTTTTTTACTTTAACCCTATCGATGTTGAAAGTTTTTATGTTACATTAAGAAATAAAACAGTTTTAAACATCTGTGTACAGAGGTGGGGGTGTTTACTGATTTGCCTGATTATACAATATACTTAAAGTATGGAGATAAAAAGGGTATTGTCTCAGTGATATACATTTCCATCCTGTTATTGAGCCAGTCTTTGAAACTGCTCAGCAGGTGCTGATTACACGACAAACAGCTTCTTGCTCAGGCTAGTGAAATTTTGAAACACTATACTTGTGCTTGGAAGATAGGAAAGCTGCACAATACTTCATGAAACAGAAAATACATCATGTGCGGTCTGCTCTTTGAGTGGGATATTTGCAGGACAATACAATGTATAAAGAAATGGAAGAAATCGCTCCTGAGCATTGATCATATGGTGTCAGATGGCTATAAATATGAAAGGATTTAAAAGTTGATCATTCATAAAAGAAATTAAAAGAACATGTAATTCCAATAGAGGCAAAAACAATTGTTCTATATTCATTAATTAATTCACTTTCTCTTCCATTTAACTGGAAAGTAACTGGTTCCTAGTTGTCAAGAAGGCAGGAACAACCCTAGACAGGCTGCAAATCCATCATAAAGCACCCACAAACACATGGACATGGGAAAGATACGAGCGTATCAGAGAAAAGAACCCAGACTGCTCCACTTGGGATTGAACCCAAGACCTTCTCGCTTTGAGGCAAAGTGCTACGCACCAGGCGACTGTGCTGCACTAGTGATATATCATATTGTACAGATATTTTCTGCATGTATAGTGTGTATAATGAAGTTTAAAATACTATTACATAGCATGGCATATTTGCACATTCTTGATTTTTCAGGCAGAAAACATATCCTCAGTCTTTTCCAAACTGTATTATTACACAGGGCTGGAAAGAACACTACCATGGCAAAATTTCAGATGAGGGAAATGTAAAGGAGAGGACCCATGTCTGCACCTCATGCACCTGCAACTGGAGTTGCAACAAGGTCTGTTCTAAAAACCCTTGGTTTCTGTCTCTACACCCATTTTTTTGGTGAAGTCAAACCACATCTGCTCCTATCACTTTCCTTCCAACAAATGTGCAGGTCTCCACATGAGTCTTATCCCTGAGATCTTTACATCCCTGGTGATGGAAACCTTTGCAAGATCTTGTCATCTCCCAACTATTCCAACACACCCCCTAAGAATTCATAGATGCAATGCAAGAATGAGAAGATGGTAATCATACACCTTCGGCAACCATGCTGAAAAAATCTCTTGCTGTTTCGAGGTAGTATTAGAGGTAGAATTTGGTGAGAGTTGTATACTACATAAATAAACTTAGGGTGGTCAGGGTAAGCCAGATGAGAACATACCTGGTCAGACCTCTTTGTTTAGCTGGAATGATAGTACCGTGTTACATGTTCAGGAATTTAACGAGAAGGTCAATGTTGTAGGGATTAATCTTTGCATGGTGATGGAGGATGTCATGTTGGCTAATGGCTGTGCACATCTGTATCTTTTGTTATTTTAAATCTCTGATTCTAATTGAACTTTAAGCAACGTATTCTTGCATCTGTGAAGTGTGGGTGGTGAGTGTTTTGCAATAAAACTATTTTAATCCTGAGAATTAGAATGAAAAAAAAATAATAAAAGTAATACTTATACAGTATCTCACAAAAGACAGTACACCCCTATTTGATTATGTCTTTTCATGAGACAACACTAAGGATATGAGATTTTGACACAATGTAAAGTAGTCAGTTTACAGCTTGTACAACAGTGTACATTTTCTGTACCCTCAAAATAACTCAAAACACAGCTATTAATGTCTAAACTGCTGGCAACAAGAGTACACTCCTAACTGAAAATGGCCAAATTGTGCCCAATTAGTATCTTGACTCGTTAGTGTTACAAGGCCTCAGGTGTAAATAGCAGAGCAGGTATCAAGTTAAATTTATTAATAGTGCTTTTTACAATGGAAAATTGCTGCAATGCTGCTTTACATTATATTATCTTAAAAGGTCAATCTGAAATTGATCAAGCCTAGAGCGACAGTGACAAGGAAAAACTCTCTGAATGTTGTAAGGAAGAAAAACCCTCTGAATGTTGTAAGGAAGAAAAACCAAGACTCAAAAAAGGGACCCATCCTCCTTGGGTGGCCTAGATGTGTTAAATTTGATGTTATCACTTTCACACTCACTCATAAAGATCATTGGAAGTTCAAAATGACACCTTGTGGCAAAGAACTGTCTTGAGGAACTGAAAAATACATTTGTTACTACATAAATATGGCCTAGGCTATAAGAAGATTGCCAACACCCTAAATGCGAGCTGCAACGTGGCTACCAAGACCATAAAACTGTTTAACGGGACAGGTTCCACTCAGGACAGGCCTCATCATGGTCAATTAAAGAAGCTGACTGCACGTGCTCAGCCTCATATCCAGAGGTTGGCTTTTGAAAATCAATGTAGGAGTGCTGCCAGCATTGTTGCAGAGGTTAAAGGGTTGGGAGGTCAGCCTGTCAGTGCTCAGACCATAAACCACTGTATCAAACTGGTCTGCATAACTGTCGACCCTGAAAAAAGCTTTTTCTAAAGATGATGCACAAGAAAGCAAACAAACAGCTTGCTGAAGACAGACTGATGGATTACTGGAACCATGCCCTGTGGTCTGATGGGACCAAGATAACCTTATTTGGTTCACATCGTGTCAACCATGTGTGGTGGCAACCAGGCAAGGAGTACAAAGACAAGTGTGTTTTGCCTACAGGTAAGCATAGTGGTGGAAATATTATGGTTTGAGGCTGCATGTGTGCTGTCAGCTGTGGGGAACTACAGTTAATTGATGAAACCCTGAATCAAAACATTTTGTGTGACATTTTGAAGCAGATTATAATCCCCTCCATTCAGAAACTGTCCACTGTCCGCATAATCCTGGTCCAATTTTCTGGAATGCAACCCTAGACAGGACACCAATTCATCATAGGAGATATACACTCATACTTTCTCTCTCTCTATCACACACACACAGACACACACACACACACTAAGGGCACTCTGGAGACACAAATTAACCTAACAAGCATGTCTTTGTAATGTGGGAGGAAACTGTGTACCTTGAGAAAACCCAAACATAGACATGGGGAGGACATGCATAATACAAAAAAACATGGCGTCCGGGGTGTGTTTTGTTATTAGCTTAAGAATTGAGCACTCAATTGATTTTTAAAACGTACTTGTTTAAAAGCGTCTTCATGTGTTGAGGAAAATGTTGCTGATGTAATGTAATGTACTGAAGAAAATACTGGATCTTTGAAATATTTATTTAAAATATTTAGTTCAAAATGTACTAAAAAACACAAAAACTTTCAGCGACAACCTTCATCCTCCAGTTTAAATTGAAATAGGCAGTTCCAGCAACTGAAGAAGCATCAAGTTATTGTCAATGAAAACTGTGATCATATGGTCTTTGTTAGTGCAAAAATAATAGAACATATACTTTTATAAATGTACTTTGCTGTATATGGGAAAAAATATGATTGACTATGAAAGCATTTGCTCAGTAAATAGACGAGAGCATGGGTAAAATGTTAGTCAAAGCTAATCACAAACCCCTCTATTCTCTTTGGTGTTTCCTTTCCAAACATTACACCCTTTGATGTTTGTGTGGAGGGACTGAATGGATAGGCAGTAAGCAAGAGAAAATGAAAAACAAAGTGATTGAGAAGATGACAGGTGCTCTCTGCAACATCCATCTGTCCTTCACACCACACCTCTAATTCACTCATCTTTGCATTCTGCACTCACCGTTCCTGTGCATGAATCTTGCCTCCCTTGTGAATAATTTATGATGTGGCACAAGTGGGTAATGTGTGTGAAGCCTGACATCTGCCATGTAGAGTACTGTGAAAAAGTCTTAGGCACAAGTACATTAAGTCACATTATTACTACAAAAGTTTATTGTACAATTTATTTAAATTATATTTAAAGTTAAGTTCCACATGCACATTTGTAAGGAAATCTGACTGTATTTTTCTAAGCATCTTGGAGAAATTCCACAATTCTATGTTAAATGTTTGTTTTATTGTTCAACCCCAATTCCAATCAAGTTGAGACAATGTGTAAAACATAAATTAAAACAGAATACGATGATTCGGAAATCCTTTTTAACCTACAGTCAATTGAATACCCTACAAGGACAAGAAATTTAATGTTCAAATTATTAAAATTATTCAAATATTTTGAATTTGATGCCTGCAACACATTTCAAAGAAGTTGGGACAGGGCATGTTTACCCTTGTGTTCACTTTTGCTTTTAACAATACTCAATAAGTGTTTGAAAACTGAGGACACTAATTGTTGAAGCTTTGTATTTGGAATTTTTCCCCATTTCTGTTTAATGTACAAATTCAGTTGCTTAACAGTCCAGGGTCTCCATTGTTGTTTTTTGCACATATATATATAATGCGCCACAAATTTTCAGTAGGAGACAGATTTTGACTGCAGGCAGGCCAATCTAGTACCCACATACTTTTACAACGACACCACGATGTTGTAACACATGCAGAATGTGGTTTGGTATTGTCTTGCTAAAATAAGAAGGGACGCTCCGAATAAAAACATTGCTTGGATGTTAGCATATGTTACTTCAAAGCCTGTATGTATCTTTCAGTATTAATGGTGTGTTCACAGCTGTGCAAATTACTCATGTCATGGGCACTAACACACCCCGATAACATAAGATGCTGGCTTTTAAACTTTGTGCTCATAACAATCCAGTCTTTTTCCTCTTTGGCCCGGAAGACACGACATCCATGATTTCCAAAAACAATTTGAAATTTGTAACTCGTCAAATCACAGGATACTTTTCCTCTTTGTGTCAGTCCATCTCAGATGAACTCTGGCACAGAGAAGCCGGCTGTGTTTCTGGGTGTTGTTTATTTATGGCTTTTTCTTTGCATGGTAGAGTTTTAACTTGCACTTGCAGATGGAGCGATGAACTGTGTTCACTGGTGGTTTTCTGAAGTGTTTCTGAGCCATTGTTGTAATATCTGCTATAGAATATTTTGGTTTTAATTTTGGTTTTTCAAGATTCAAGAGTTTTAGTGTCATATACACAGCAGAACAGGCAGTTACGCTGTGCAATGAAATTCTTACTTTGCTATTCCTCCATTCACCAAATATAATCCTAAAATTAAAAAAGACAGTATGTGCAAGATTGAATCAAATTAAATTAAATTACACGTGCAAATGCAGTGCTGCCTGAGGGATCACGAGCATTCAGTGTTGGTTTTCCTCCTTGCCGCTTACTTGCAGAGATTTCTTCAGTTTCTCTAAATATTTTAATGATATTATGGACTGTAGATGATAATCTTTTTGCAATTGCACGATGAGAAACACTCTTAAACTGATTGGATTTTTGCTCATGCAGCTGTTCACAAAGTGGTGAACCTCATATCCCATCCTTGCTTGTGAGCATTTTCGGGAATGTTCCCTTTATACCCATTCATGACAATCACCTGTGGAATGTTCCAAACAGGTGTTATTTTCTCTGTCTTTTGTTGCCCCTAATATAATAGAATGTGGCAGAGTGGCGTGGTTGCTCAGTAACTGAAACCACCCGAATGGAGTCGACTACGCCACCCCGAGAACTCACTCCCAGGGAATGCACTACCATATATAATAAATAGGTCCACAGGTTCGTTGTACCACCAACAGACAAAGACATGTCTCCAATAAAAAGAATTGTTTACTGAACAAAGAAAAACACCAAAACATAAAGCAGGACGGGCGCAGAACAGAGGGAGCACCGGCACATCACACCAACACCAAGCAAGCAGCGATAGAGGAAGAAACAAAACAGCAGAAGCCAACACCAATTAACAATTCGTTTATCCAGAGCAGGGCACAGAAGAGCAAAGGTTAATTCAGACGTTTCAGAACATGCTAACGCTCCACTAACACGAAAAACGTGGATATCAATAAGCTCCCACTTCGGGCAGTTGTGTGCTGACGGAACCAACACCAATCCTGAGCAATAACAAAAACAGACTGGCCAGACTGAGCAGCGGGAGCAGTCATTCAAGCAGTGCATTCAATGGCATTAAACAGACTCTTTTATAGTCCTTTAGAGTGCCCTTGCTGGCTCACTAATTCACACAATGAAGGCAAACGAGTGCAACTGAAAGCATACTGCTACAATAATATAATATAATATAATATAATATATAAAACTAGGGTGCCTAGGTGCACAGTTACATATGATCAATTAGATAAAATAAAGATCTTTCTATAAAAACCTATTTATAATAGTGTCCACTTCATTGCTAATATTTTACATTTTAAATACTGACTCCTTTTAGCCTTGTTTATATTTCTTAGACTAAATGTCTCTTTAAAAATGAAAGTGCCAGACTTGTAAGTGATAAAGTATTTTAAATTGGAATGATTGGATATGCAGTGGCCCAAATCTATAACGCTGACCAGATAAACCCTTCATTGCAGAGGATCATAGAGAGCATGACAAGTACAATAAGAGCAGGAATCATGACATTTTAAACAACAGTGAATTTTATTGGCGGAGTTAAATTTGGACACATCTGCTTTGGTGGGGCTATAATTTACTCTGCCATTTTTTGAACCAGCCCATCAGGAAGAAAATGTCATGTCAAGTTGATATAAACACTAAATGATGAGCATTAGATTGCCCTGAAAACCCATTTTGTCTGACTCACACACACAACTAAAGTACACATTAATCAGTCATTGCTTGGTGACAGGTCCTGAGAGTACAGATTTTTTAGACTGTCTTGTCTCCTTGGAGCAAGAAATAACTGACAAATATCTGAAAACATTAGCCCTTGTAGATGTCTTAGCTCTTACCTAGTGCATTGATTCTGCACTTTTAGCTGAGATATATTTCCTTTTCAAAAGTAATAAAAAAGAAATGTGTATTTTCTTCATTCTCTTTTGCAACCTTAAATACACATACATACATGCTCAAATTTTCAAGTAATGCTTTTATTGCATAACATATGGTATCCTGTTTACTTGCCCAGTACTTACTTATGGTAAATAAAGAGCATTCTATTATAGAAATATACAGTAGTACAAGAAATACGTCAACATTTCTTGATATATATTGTGTGTGTGTGTGTGTGTGTGTGTGTGTGTGTGTGTGTGTGTGTGTGTGTGTGTGTGTGTGTGTGTGTGTGTGTGAAAGAAATTGTCTGACTGATAAATATATCAAGAAATGTTGACTTGAACATTCAGCTGGAGCCCTGAGTTTCAGTTTTTATTTTTTAATAAATTTTAATTTAATCAAAAAAATTTTTACATCTGTTTATTTCTGTCAATATGGGATGCCGAGTGTAAAAAATGAACTTTTTTGATTTTAGCAAATGGCTTCAATGAAACAGAGTGATACATTTAAAAGGGGTCTGGATACTTTCCACACTGTGTGTGTGTACACATACATACACACACACACGCACACGCGCACACGCGCACACGGTAGAGAAAGCATACAGACCTAAAATATGCAGTGATACACAGAGACCAGAGCTGGAGATGGTTCAAAAAGTGCAGTTTATAGACAAAAATAATTTGTGCACAAGTGCTTTGGTGGGTCTGGTGCACAAGTGGTGAGTGACAATGATCCCGTTAATGCATTCCAGGTGAGGAACACTGATAAGCTCCAAAGCCAGCAAGAGGAGGGCAGCTGTGAACATGCTTGCAGATCAGTAAGGCAGGTTTTAAAAACAGCAGCAGACTTGAAAAGAGGAAAAGCAACAAGGTGTATCAACATAAAGATATAGCATTAGTTAGTCTACACACTACAAATTATGGTGATTGGTACTATATTACCAGCGTATACATGCTGACAAAAAAGTCAGTGGCACCAAGCTTCTTCCTAATTAGAGCTTGCCGATTGCTTCAGATGATCTGCAGGTGCATGAGCGAATGAGCTGCCACGATCTATTGGAGGACCTGGGAAAAGGTGTATCTCGCGCAGAAACCAACTACCACCATTAGATGTCGCTAAAGCTTCCCCAAAACAAAAGCACACTGAAACAACGGGTAAGAGAAAAATACTAATACTAATATTTTAAAAATACTAGCAAGCTTATTCTACACTGCTCACAAAAATTAGGGCATGTTTCATTTTATCTATTTTTGAAAGCCGTATAGATGATCAGGAGGAACTTTTTTGTGAGGTTGTTTTTTTTTTGTAGAAGTAGAAAAAATACCTAATGAATGGACAGAGATATGCAAAAATAAAATGAACTCAATATTACTCATTTAAAGAGATAAGTTTTCTATTTTTGACTAATAACTGTCCATAGCATTAAAACAAATAGTGAGGCTATGTAACTGCCCACTATATGTAGGTCATGCATGCTCTCACTTTTATACTCACATTCATGATCTAGCTTGGCGTGATGGGACTCCGTGGCCCAGATAAGTCACTTCACAGAACTACAATGTTAGTCTCATAAGAATGTGTTGCTGCTTTCTATTTCTCTTTCAGAAGAACATCATCAGAAGCACATTTCTGACCTAGTCTTTAAACATTACCCACACAATTGCAGCTTGCCAACACTTCAGCATTCAGCAGCCCCTAGAGTGCTTTCGAAGGCCATCGCCTTAATTAATATAGCATATTATGGACCTGGTAGTTTCAGCACATGCTTGACGTGTTTGCAAAAACAGACAGGCACTGCCTTATTAAAGGTCACAACCATGCACAGACCCAAGAATGAGCTGCTGTGTTTAATAACTATCACATATCAGTGTTTGGAAGGTAGAATTAATGAAAAACAATATTGTAAAGATTTTTTACAGTTATTGGTAATCAACATTTATCAAAGCTACATAGTAAACTTTACATCAATGTAAAGATGCTTTGTGTCTATTCTAAAAAACACTATACAAATAAAATAGAATTAAATTTCATTGAGTAAACCCCAATTTGGGAATGGGAAAAATAATTTAATTATATCAAATCTAGTGGTAGTCTTCATCTGTTTTACATTATTTAACATGTGTGTTCAATGTTGGAATCACAACATATAATATGTGTGATACAAATTAAATAAATATATATATATACATATATATATATATATTTATTTAATTTGT
>JAUZST010081855.1:0-20456 GCA_034779995.1 Parotocinclus haroldoi | reverse complement strand
TTAAACAAACCTCTCGCACACTTCCTCACACACACACACACACACACACACACACACACACACACACACACACACACACACACACACTTCCTTCCTCTAACACACACACACACACACTCACACACACTCACACACACTCACACACACTCACACACACTCACACATATTTCCTTCCTCTAACACACACACACGCAAAGTTTCCAACCGGCCGCACACTTTCCGCTGCCCGCAACACACACCAATTCACCACCATCCCAACTCCTCTGAGGTTAGTCACAGTAACCCTGACACACACACACACACACACACACACGCTCGAGCGGGCCTGCCCTTCTGCCAGCCCAGACAAGAAGGCCGCCTATTGTGCCCAAGGCGCGCACACATGCACGGACATCTCGTGACACATGCATCCCATAATTTGAGGGTACGTCAGCTCCATGGCAACGCCAAAGTGGATCTCCATGGCAACCTTGTTCCGTGGCGCCCGGATAGACTTGGCGCGGCCGATCCGGTGAAAAATGTCCACTAATAACAGAGAGGGAGAGAGAGAGAGAGAGAGAGACCTCCGGGGCGGACCGAAACTCGGCCAAGACTTTTAAACACGCCATCCTCACACCTCCACCACACACACATCCAGGAAATACCCGGTCCTCCCCTCAGGGGCAGAGGGGGGTTACCAGCACGGTTTATGTAAATTCGGGAATTTAATTGCATTAGGAGGAGAGGAAGCAGCGCAATACAACACATGCCATGAGTTTGTGCGTGAGTCTATGCTTGTGCGTGTGTGCGCGCGTGTGCGTGTGTGTGTGTGTGTGTAGGGGGAGGAAGTGATTACCACGCTGTGCTCTATGGAGAACCGCAGAAGGGACTGTCCCTCCACGAAAATGAGACGAAGAGCGGCGAGAGAAACTAAAGCGCTGCACAGAGTGTGAAAATGGAAAGAGACGGCGTGATGACGAGAACAGCGGCGACGCGTGTTCACGCGTGCGTGCGCGCGTGTGTGTGTGTGTGTGTGCGTGCGTGTGTGTGTGCATTTCTATCTGTGTGAGGACTGTCTTCAAAACGGCTGCTAAAAGCTGTCAATGGTCAGGGTTGGGGTGTAGCGTTCCGTTTTTTGCAGACAGAAATACACACTCAGTGGCAGAACCTCACACATAGTAAGCAATACAAGCGCGCGTGTGTGTGTGTGTGTGTGTGTGTGTGTGTGTGTTACCGTTGAGCTGCTCGGCCGGTGGTTGGGAGCAACGCTGGCTCGGCTCCCACTCCGTCTCTCCTCGCTGGCTCTCACCCAAACTCTTCTCTCTCTCCTTCTCGCAGTCTCTCCAAGCGGTGCTCGCAGGCACTCCTTCCTTTTCCTTCAGCTCCAGTTCGGAGAAACGCATCATTGCTCGCTAAACGTGCAGATAACACGGACATTAAATTGCCGTGATCGACAATACGACGCGTACAATCTGTCAAATCTGCTCGCTTCATGCTTCGACAGTATCAGGAGTTCAATAGGCGCTCTAATACTGGCCTCTAGACTTCAAAATGTTTTGTCACTAAGGCGTAATGTGCCAATAGGTAAAGGGTCATTACAAGTCGATTAGGTGACGCTTAAAACGGTACAGAGCTTCCCATTTTCTAGTTTCAGATTTTTCATCACATCTGACAATGGCGTCGTTCCCCAATTTAGTCCCTGCCGTCTTCTATCCACTCACTGGGGCCTGTATACGCGCGACACATTTTTGTGCAGCGTGTTTAGTGAAGGTGCAAACTGCCCCTTTGTGCCTGTAGATGCCGAAGATTAGCTCTCGTTGCTTTTATTGATAGTGGTAGAGCATATGGAATGCTTACAGCATGGTCTGTAACGTCCTGATGGTGGCACCTCTCAAGGGCTTAACTTTGAAATCAAGGGTTATATTTTGAATACTTAATGAACTTGTATTTTTAGAAACAGACCAACTGATTTTTGTCCGCAGTATAACGAGGGCTACAAGGCTGTTGGTACCAAAGGCAACTGTCACAACGCAAACAGACTGCAAATTTTAACGTCACAATATTCGACCACAGAGAAAACAACATTCCGTCAAAGTAATTACACAGCTTTCGGATGGATTACTCATTTCACTTTTGATTAGCAATATAAAAAATTAAATGGACTAACCTGCCAGTTAGCGGCTGGCTGACTGAAATAAGTGTCCTCTGCTGATAGGACATCGATCTAAGTGATCAGAACGTGTTCTCAATATCATTTTATTTCGCATTCATTACAATCATTTAGAAACAGTCAATAAACAGTCGTGCTTCCCGCACTTATGCATAGCAAACATATGAACATGAGGCCGCGTTCAGAAGGGCATTTCGGTATCCGTCTAGCGTACGCCGAAGCCGGTGCACGCCAAGACACTGAGAAATCCGCATCTTGGGATTTTCTATGCAACTCTGATGTAACATATCAAAAGGAATGGAGGTGGATCTCCGCCTACAGTTATACGGGTTTACTAAGCGATGCCCAAATGCTCTTGTGAACTCGGCCTGAGAAACAGTGCTTTTCATTACTGTGCAAGAAACTTTCCCACTAACATGTTAAGCAAAATCTATTTCCAGGTCAAATTTCTTTCAAAACATCTGAACCGAGTATGGGATTGACACACAGATGAGACTGCTTACAAAACATTATTTGTTGGACACTAAACAATCAATACAGAGTATTCCAGTTTGAATCCTGGGCAGAAAATGATTGGTAAACAAAAGCAGGGCCAGGGCACGCTTGTTTTGAGCAAAGCATCACGCGCTCCTCCTTTTCGTACGGATATTTTGGGATGCCAAATTCTGCGATTTGCGTAGAATCCACAATTTAAAAAGCACAAAAGCGTGCGGCGTTCTAACGCGTGATAAATTTAAAAAAAAACAAGCACAAACAGGCTCTGGATTCACTCAGAGACGTCTTTAGACCTACATGTATTTAAATAAACGCCGCTTATTGCCAGTCCCTTTAAAAGTCCCCCATCCATCACAGGAACGGCGAATGCGGTGGAATATAGCGCCCGTTAAAAGCACGACTGCTCGTCTGTCTGCACTCTGGGTGCGCGTGAGTGTGTTTGTGTGCGCGCGCGCGTACGCACTAATGACTGCCAGGCTGAGCACTCGTCTCGCTGCCACTGAAGACCTCTAATCTACCCCATCAGAAACGAATGGGCTGGATTTCACTTAAGCTGGGAGTGCAGCTGCTCAGGCACTCATTGGTGGCCTGAGGATATACCTGTGGGTGTTTGTGTTTAGCGAGGGAGGATAGAAGCCCTGTAAAGAGGCGATGTGGCTAAAGGCAAGCTCTTAATCTGGGTTTGCCTGCAGGTTAGCGGCTTCCTGAAGCGCTACGTGTTAGTGAGGCCACGGCAGGCGCTAGCACACGCTCACGCACACACACACGCACGCACACGCACACGCACGCACCGAGTGGCTGAACTTCAAGTCAACTTGCAAGCTCAGCCACAGACGGCATGTTGTGTTAACACTTTCTTCCGTTAACTCAGCCACACACCCTTACACACTCGCTCGCACGCACGCACGCACACGCGCACACACACACACACACACACACACACACACACACACAATGTTGTGTTAGCTCCCTCTCTCATGGCTGCCGCCAAAACCTGCCTGCTCTTCGACAGCCTCGCAGCAGGGAGCGAAAAAAAAAAAAAACGAGGGGGGAGGGCGCGAGGGTAACAGCCAGCTGTAATTACCGAGGCTCTCAGTATGACTAAGCGTGACAGTCTGATGCAAGAGCTACCTGGCAGAGGAACTACAGCTGCTGGAGCCAGATTTTAGAGAACCTTTACCCTGTGCAGACAGACCAAAGCCTTTCCTGAAAAATAAAGACAGTGATTGACCTGTTTTAACCACGGAAGAGACCATTTGTATAACGGGGCTACGATTACACGAGGTCTACCGAACGAATTTACGCAATGGCCGAATGCCTTTCTTTTGGGGGGTGGGGGGGCGCAAAGGGGTCAAGTTGTCAGGGGATTCAAACTGAATTGTACATACACTTTGCACACAAAACCAGACACAACTAAACTTTAACCGGAGCTGCATTTTAGCAAGACAAAAGTCGTTTCTTACCTGCAGGGCACGCTGCTCTCGGCTCAATTTACTGGAGTCGGCGTAAAGCTCAGTAGTGACGCACTTGAAGCGGTCACCAACGTAGCCTGACGAGTTGGCGATTCTCTTTGCCAAGCTGGACCGCTTGCTCTTAGAGCACCCGTTTACCTCATCCTCGTGAGAATCCATGTTTTCTGGTTGTTCCTTGCCCAGATCCATGTACTGCTGGATTGCATGGTGCCTGTCGGCTTTAAAATTTGCAATGTCTGGTCGTACCCTGTCACCGGAGGTCCTGGCACAGCGTAGAGTCTGTTCTTCCAGGAGAGGAGGCAGAGGGCTGTGCTCGCTGGAACTCTCCTCGCCCTGGCTTTGCCCGGGAGAGTCGGCTCGCTCATGTGGCTCAGGAGGACTGCAGGGAACTGGCTGCCGCTCAGCCTCGGCTGGCTTGAATTCAACTGGCTGGCCGGAGCGCAGGATTTGCATGAGTTCTGGCTCCTTCCCTTTGGAATTACCAGCGCTCCTAGACCCATCTCCTGCCCCAGTGCTGGCTGGCTTGGTGGGCTCTCTCTGCTTGGCACTCGTGGTGTTGTACTTGTCTGGCTCAGGACTACCATCTGTGTCGTCTTGGACCAGGTCAATGCAGACAATCTCATCTTTGCTCCCCGTGTGAGGTTTGCAGCCCAGTGCTTCCATCCCATCGGATTCCCGCTCGGCCGTGTAGCGCTTGTCCGTGTCAAGTACGCTGGTCTGTTTGAAAGGAGACTCGTCATGATGCCAAGTCTTCTCCTGAGATCTGGACCTCAACTCAAGCCTTTCATTGACTTTAGGGTCAATGGGCAAGTGGGGAGACATTAAGGGATGAACCATCTCCTGTGAGTCATGGTAGGTTACATACTCTGCATGACTGGGAGGGATTCCAAAAGGAATTCCAGGTTTATGAGGCAAACGAGCTGAATAGAGGTTGTTGGTGCTCAGCAGGACTGGATGAGGGTACACTGGCCCTTTGCTAGGCATCTGCAAATGTGGGAGTGACATGCTTTCTGGAACAGAGTACGGGAGGTATCTGTTAGCATACGCTAAGGTAGTGGGCAAGTACGTTTCACCCTGTGCCATGTACAGGTGAGTTGGAGGATGTCCGTTTTCTATGTGGGGCTGCTGAGGTTTGAAACCAATTTCAGGTGTGTCTGATTTTTTAGGGGTCTTTGCAGGCTTCGAGGCCGGTGGATGACTGCCACTCCGATTAGTGGTTGCCGCCTTCTCTGGTGGGGTGGGAGTAGACTTGGGCCAATCATGGTTAACCTTGGGAGAGGGTGAAGCAGACGAGGGTCGACATGTTGAAGAGACAATAACAGGAGCAGGGTTGGGTATGACAGCGTTGTTGGGTTCACCGATCCTAGGACAAGAAGAGCTCCTTGGCTGTGAAATTACATGTTCCAGGTTCTTATTTTTGATGACCGTGCAACCTTTGTTGTGGTTAGATTCAGAGCTCAGTGTTTGGGCTGTGCTTGGCACCACCCATGAAGAGTGTAAAGTGCTAATAATCTCAGGCCTCTCTGGAGTTTTAGAAGAAGTGCTGACAGCAGAGGATGAGGGGGAGAGAGTCTCTTTCAGAAGCTCTCTGCTCGGGGGAAGTCCATAACGAGAGCTGGGAGAGTAGCGCAGATTTGCCAAAGCCTCCAGCTTTGGGGGAAATCCATTAGGAGGTCCTTCAAAATCCATAATCTTGGCAGACAGGTCCAAAGGCTTGTCTGCAGGGTCTTTGGTAGGGGGGCCCTGCTGTGCAGGCTTTTCCTGGGAGGTTTTACAGGGGGAGTTACAGCCTTTCCTTTCACTCACTCCACCCCTGTGCTGTTCCGAGTTCCCCTCTTTAGACTTTGGCTTCTGATTGGCAGGCCTTATTGGGGAACGATGTTCTTTGGACATGTAGAATGGGTGAGAGACTGATGGGGATGAGGATGAGGACACTGAAGATGAAGGACTTCGGAAAACAGACTTTTGAAAGTCTGATGTGCTGTCCACAAGTGGTGGGGGAGCACCAGTGGGCTGGGAGGAGCGTGGTGTAGGACGGGGTGCCTGCATAACCAGAGAAGGGCTTGAATCAACTGGGATACTCGCACTAGAGCTGCTGGTTATGCTAGAACTACTAACTATGCTGCTGCTGCTGCTGCTGCTGCTACTAGTATTACTATTACTGCTGCTGCTGCTGCCGCCGCTGGAGCTCTTGCTGGAAGGTGTTCGATTAGACTTGCTGTTGGTATTACTCCCACTGCTGGAGTGTTGTCTTTCACTTTGTGGCTGGTGATGAGACTGAGCCTGCTGGTGCATGGACTGCTGCCCGAATGCAGAAGGCTCATGGTGAATCCTTGGCACGATACTCTGTAAGGTTTTGTCCTGATGATGCATGAGTGGCGACAGTGCTGTAGGGGCCACTGTAGCTGTGGGGATCCTTAACGGGGGAGGAAGGGGCGCTGAAATCGGAGCTGGAGGATAAGGGGGCATATAGAACAAGCGTTCAGCACCTGCAGCACTCCCTCCTGCCCCAGCACAAAGTGACTGATAGGCCAGGTGTTGGGGCAGATACGGTGAAGGCTGTGACATGAACGACGCTTTGTACATGTTCAGAGCAGCGTATTTACTGGAATCCAGGAAAGGATAGAGTCCCGCCTCATGGTAGGGATTTGCCCACGGGAGGCGTAGGTAGCTGGCGCTAGTGCCACTATTTAAGCCCAGTTCAGAGGGTTTGTCCACAGGCCCAACGCGTCTATCCAAGCCCAAAGTGTCCGCACCAGTGCCTGGCACAACCAAGGGTTTCTGGATTCCTGGTGGTGGATTTTTATAAAGTCCAACGTAGCCATTTGTGGCCTTTCTGCTGTCTAATGACACATCAGTTTTATAGAGCAATTCCGGAATCCGGTCGCCGACGTAGCTTTTTTCTGTTGGCAGGGTTCGGATTCCTGCCGGATAAACCATTCCCCCGTGAACATGAAGGCTTTCCCGAATCAGGCTGCTCCGATCGATGCCAAGTGCTGTGAGAGGGTTCATTCTGCAGGCTGCACTTGCATCCACCTGGAAAGAAGGGAAAGGGGAAAAAAATCAGCTTAAGCCAGTTTAGCCACACGATGATTAAACATGCAATTGGTCAAACAACATTTAAAATTGATAACATTTACATTACACACGCAGTACTAGAGGTCACACAGGACAAGTCATTCATCTAGCCAGATTTATATGCAAAGTTGGAGTGAACGGTACAGATGTTGAAACATCGTCAAGGTCAGAAGCAGAAGATGGCAAATTGTTCACGACCATCAGCTTTTCCAAGGTTTCTGAGTGGGCAGACAAGGCTTTGATATATGCTCTAGAAGATGTCCCGCATATGGCTCAGGCCCATCTCAGAGGGCAAAAAAAATGTGCCAACGAGATGGCAGGGGTTTAAATTACACCGATCCTATTTGCCCTGCTTTAACTGCCAAGACACGTAAACAACGGAGAAAAAAAATCCAACAGCAAATAGAAATGTCCTGCAGAGGACTAATGGGTAAGAAATGGATGTTTTTACTCTGGTATTTAAAAAGTGGAGATCAGGACAGAATCGGTAGCTTGATGACACAAGTGACGTGTTTCCTTACCATGCTTTGTACGATGACTTGATTAGTTCGTGTTGGACGTCCAGGCTGTCACCATACCATAGAAAACTTCCTGCGAGCAGGGGGGAAAAAAAAGCTGAATCATTACCACCATTCATGTTTTAAAACTGAAGGTTATATTCGTTTTAGAAAAGTTCATAAGGGAATACTATGAACCAATTTAACAGGATGGAACAAGCACAGACTCAGTACAAAGCCAAAAGAAACTCAGGCTTGAGGGGGGGGGAGGAGAGAAAAGCAAACAGCCGCTCCGGTCAGACCACAGTCAGTCTGTCTCACCAGAGACGCCTGCGTTCTCATGGCTCATATCCAGTCTGTGGGGCAGGATTCGGGCCACGTGATGTCGTTATCTAGTCACAAGCGCTCCGATAAGGAATGCCTCCCTGCTCCGCTCGCCCCCCCCCTTTCCTTCCACCCACACGCACATAAAATGCCCGGCGCCCGCGGATGTGAAGGGGGAGGGGGAATTTCATCATAGCGCCACTGAGGGAGAGATGCTATCACCCAGGCCCGCTGTTTGGCAATGACATAAAAGCGGCGCTTTGTTGGGCTCGCGAGCCGCGCCTCCGTTATTGATGGCTCTACAGAGCCCTCGGATTTCAATAAGGCAGGCCCAGGGCTCTTATCTGCAGATGCGGTCTCTGCCGCTGCTGCTGAAGGAGGGAGGCAGACCGCCCCCCTGGCCTCATCAATCAAAGCGGGCTTCGGCCTTGTACGCGTAAAATCTCGCGGACTGCGAGCTTTCGTCACTTCCATGGCAACCTGTGTATCAACAGAGCCGGAATGTTTAAACAAGGGAGGGGGTCCCGGAGACGACTTTAACACGCGATCACAGTACTGTAATGATCTCCGATTCTAAAACGTTTTACGTTCTAATTTAGGAGACATTCATAACACGACAGTAATATAAATCCTCATCAACCCTTTACAGCCAACGACAATTCCAGCTAAGGCTGCAAATTCTCGCTTCCCAATCTCCTCCACAAACAACCCCCTCTGCCCCTACGAGCCGCGACTCCAGCCATTAAAGACTAATACGAGCCTGCCGTGCAAAGCGTTCAACCCCGTGCTCCCCAGCGCGCTCATTTTCCACACCTTTAATGACCCAGAGCGGCAGCGGGAGGAGGCGCCGGGAGGTTATTTGTCCCACGTTGCTTCAGCGGGAGGCCTTTTGCCTTCTCACAGAGCAGAACACCTCAAAGGCAATCAATCGCATAGCCTGAAACGCCGGGGCAGGTTTGTGTGGCGATAAAACAGCAGCGCGAATCTAAATCAGCGCCAAAAGTGCATTACGTGCACGCTTAAGAAAAAAAACCTCTTAGCACCGCTCGTTGACTGACATTTTGTTCATTTCCTAAATGAGAAGAACTTAACCTCTAAAGGGGAATGAAGACTAAAATAACAACTGAAAATTTTAAAGCCTACATTTCTAAAATTGGATCCCTTACTAGAGCATTCAGTAGTGGTTTTAGAAGGCATCAACCGACATACAGATGTGGATCGTGTTTTTATTTGGTATTTTCAGTGGACCTCGATATGAGCAACCACCAAAACACTGCACTTCAAATTGTCTCGTAGGCAGGTATGCACCGTTTAACGACCACATTACGTTCTGCAAAACAGGTCGATGACCAGACGTTACCGCGTCCCGTAGGTTTTTATGCCACTGAAATGTAAACATAAAAGGTGCTTTCACAAGAAAACTGTGCAAACGATACGCAAATGTGTCAGAGATAGCGCTGATAACACGGGGGCTTGATGAGTGACTGAAACAACTGAAGCCAACCACGCATTGAAACAATATTACCAACAACACAGAAGATCAGCCAGATGAATGTGAACCAGTTTATATACTTATTAGTTAGACAGAATCTAAAGGTAGTTGGGGACAAACAAAGAAGTACTACTTACAATAGGACAGGCACATACACTTACGAATATCATGCACAGCTTGTTACAAATAAGCTGCAAAAATCAAATAAGAGTAATTTACACAAAAATCTCTAAGCGCGTCAACCGAGTCCGAAACTCGAGCTAAAGGGCAAGTGAGAACACGCAAACAAAAGACGCAGTTGTCTCGCTTAAACTCCCACCTCTGTCCGTGGATCCACAGTGTCGATTGACTGGTAACGGCCACAATTTTCAGAGTTAAGAGACAGCTTTTTATTTCGGAACTGCTTTTGAAACGGTGCCGTGTTTCATTCATTTCTGTGTCGATGATCTGTGGCTTTGGTTATTGGTTCGTTTAAAGCGTTCATATTTCTGTTTAATCAAAGGTATCAGAGCAAGGTAATAGCAAGTTTGTCATCCTTTCACAGGCATTGACAACACCATAATTAACATGATGTGAATTAACACTGTAAACATAACAGTAACTGATGCTTATTTTGGTCCATTGGTGGTCTCTGGTGGTTCACTCATTTAGATATCTTCGGCTCAGGTTATTGTTTAAGCACACACCCAATGAAAGATGAAAACGGTTAAACAAAGCAAAGGAAAATGCAGCAAGCGCTGCTAAGTGGTCCTAAGCTATTATGCTATTAAATAAGAGTGCTAATTGTTTAAAACCCCCAGGGAAACACAGCGTTCTTGCCACACACACCTACAGGCTACACGAGACGTTCTCAACGGGAAGACGTGGCCCAGTTGGCATGATGACGATAAGATCTAATATTTAGAATAATTTGCCTCCCCTGCTGGAGATCCCATTTTTAACATATAGCTTAAGCTAAGAAGAAGCTTTTGTTTTGTTTCATTCTGCATGCGATTCTCAGTGGGAGAGCCCAAGTGCGAGAGCAGCTGCGTTGGTGGTGAGAACGACGGCGAAAAAAATTGGCGCACGGACAGCAAGAGAGCGGAAAATGTGCCGATTCTCAGGTGAGGTGTGGTTTGAGATTTCACCGTAAGGATTTAGACAGGTTCACTCTTTAATCCCATTATTCTAACATTAAAAAACAGGGCGTGGCCACAGAGGAGGCTGGTTAAACCAGGGGAGACGGAGGATGCAGCTACATGCCTTTGCAAATAAAGCATTAACTCTGCAACACGGCAGGGTTTTAGTGAGAGGTAGAAGATCAGTGAAGCTAAGAAACATTCAAACATTACTCGTTAGAGACTCACGCTGCACGTGATTAGGTGCCCCTTCAACATTCAACAGCATATTCTAACGGCAACATGTTAAAAGTTTGATTTGAAAGTTTGGGCCAATCTCCAGATTCTCCATTCAGGTGTCTGAGCTGAGCTGATGCCGTGGAGAGATTGCGCTGTTCCTAAGATACTAAGATCTGCAGGTTCTGAGAAATCTTTTCAGTGCACCATTTTATATGTAGTTAAGCACTCCTGAATTAATTTGGGACACTAACTCAAGTCCCCGGGTGGCACAGCCGTCTTTATAATCTAGCTCACCACTGTAGGAACCCAAGTTCGATATGCAGCGGTGAACAGGTCGGGTTCTGTAACAGCAGCCTTTAATCAGTCCTGAAATTAAATCTTGCGTCTGCAACGATAAGGTTTTTATAATGCCAGCTGATCGTGTGTCCTGTGCTTGGACGTGTTTAAATTCCCGAAGGTCCAATATCTTTTTAAAATGTATTGAAAAGGATTCAACTTGTTTGGCCCTCCACATGCACTCTTGGGCACGACTCCAGGTGGTCCACTAGAGTTGGTTTTATTTTTTATTTTTTTATAAGGATTCGGAACGTTTTTCTCCTAAGGCAACGACTAAGTGCAAGTTTGAGGGGAAACCCGTTTTTCCAGCTTCGTGCGGGATATTTGCACTATGATGCTAACTCAAGACTTGCACACTTGAGCAAGGGTTTGGACATGCCTGGTAAAACGTACAAAGAGCATACTGAAAAACCTAAGATTTCTCAGATTTCTCAATTTCCAACCCAACGCTCAGTCAGTCTGGCCATCTTGACGCCCATAAGCGGTAAATAACGCAACAGTCAAAGGCAGCTTTGATCCAGGCTTCAGACTGTGAAGGAGGTCACCTCTTAATAACAGAATAATTTATTGGTTGTCTTGGCCTGGTGTATGGTGGCGTGTTTCCGCAGAGGTCAATGCAGCAAAGCCTTTTAGGCTGATGAGAATCGTCAAAGTTTACCAACGCAGAACTCGAATTTGCATCAGAAACTGCACTGAAACCACAGACAGCAGCAAAAAACACAATAGCTCAACCGGACGTTTTGATTCATCGCTTGGCTCGGGGGACGAGCAAAAACAACGCTGTGCGTCTGTGAAGCTGTGTGGTGAAATCCTAGCTCCGTAACCTGGCGAGTTAAATCAGGTGCAGGCGTGAGCTGGACTGAATTCCCAGCCGTCGCTTACAACAGTCTGGGAAAGAAAGAGGTTACTGCCATGAAGGACAAAGCGGCCTGGATAAACGATTAGCCTACCCCGGTGATGGGGGAAAAGAGGGGGGGGGCGTACTAACGCTTGCCCATGGGATCTTTGTCTCCGACCGAGAGCGAGTACTTACGCCAAGAACAACAGCACACGTTCAAGATCAAACTCCACACGCCGGTCAGGAGACAGGAGGTCACTTTCAAAGCTGCTTTTCTGTTTTTAAAGCATGATTACAGTTCGTTGCTCAAGCAAAAAAAAAAAAAAGACGAGGTTTAAAGCTGCACAGATCTTCCTTTAAGAATATAGCGGGAATTTAACTTATGGACAAGACGCTCTGGTAATCATTGACCAGAAACGGTTCACAGTCGAGCTTTCCGACTCGTGTTAGGAGAGCCGAGGCAGCGATTAATCTCGACAGCTCACGTGGAGCTCCACCATTTCACAGCGAGACAGGCTGAGAACTTTGAGCGAGAGCAGAGCTCTCTGCGATACAAAACGCCTGAAAAGCCAAGCACCTGCCTATCCGGCTAATTCTCACATTCACAAGCCCTAAGTTACACGCGTCATTAAAAGCTCGCTCCGAGTCATCCAGACCTCATTTCGCAGTACTTGAGCACCGTTTGGCGTTCTGCACGGCTGCTTTAGCAACGAGAGCACGCGAGAGCGCCTGACTGCGCGGCTCGCGGCGACGGTTTTACAACAAGTTCGCGATGGATGATATTTCATAAAGATATCGGGCGACGTCCCAAAGTCTCGCTTCTCCACTAATTAGTCCGCGGCATTATGGATGTGACATTTGGATTTATATCGACTCTCAGGGCGCCTGGCCGCCTGCAGCGTTGCCGAGACCATCCGGCGGTTCCCGTCACGTGATGTTTCGCTGAACTAGTTCGTTTTACACAAGTTTTACAAATCTCGAACTCTTCACGCAGTGTTCACGTTAAAAACCGTGGCGCTTTGCCGAAAATCGCACATGCACAATAACTATGAGTTTATATATAATTCATGTGTGTGATTTCCTGAGAAAAGCGAGCAGGACACGTTTTTGAAAATCAGCTTTGCGTTTAGAAGTGTAAAATTGTCTTTGGCTCCTGTGCTCATAACTTCGGCGTGCAGTTGCCCCATTTTGGCAGCATGCGTTCAGATTTTGGCGAAGGCACACTCACACTATGCCCTGTCCTGTCTCTCCCCCCCAACTCATGGTCCTCACAATGATCGATCACACGACATGCTTCGCATCTAACCAGACAGAGTCCTGGCAAACCGCAACCCGGGTCACCCCATCAAGTGTGCCTGAGCACGGCACAGAATGACTAAAGTGAATACACTATAAATGGCTTGATTTGTTGCTTTCATAAACAAAACAGATTTAAGAACACACTTAAAAATGATATTTTACTGAATTTAAGTCACCTTTTAAAATACATTGAAAACCCGTACAGGATTGGCTCGATTACTTTAATGTACCTCTTTGCCCCATGTTGTGTACCTTACAACCAAACAAGTGTTGTCTTCCTTCAAGCATATTACACTACACCCTACGAAGTGAATGCTTTGTCTAATGCACAGTTGACTTCTTCTAGGAGTCCACCCGACTGCGCTACATATAACAGGGCATCACTTTGGATTCAATTCCCTGTATAGGTTCACTACATTACCTTTGTATCTAATGGGGAGACACTTAGGATTTAGCTCTCTCTATAAATACCCAATATAGTGCATAGTATAAAGGCATCAATACCCTACACTCTCTACTTTTCAGGAGTAGGAAGTTACTTGGGATTCAGGCTCTATATACGCCATGAAATAACGGCTTACATTTACTGCATTTAGCAGACGAGGGACAATTCATACAGTTTTACAATCCAAGCAATTGTGGGTTAAGGGTCTTGCTCAAGGCCAACTATGGCATCTTGGCAGAGGTGGGATTTGAACCCTAGACCTTCTGGTCCAGAGTCCAGCACCTTAACCACTAGGCTACCACAGGCTTAAACCTGGTGCACCGTATTAAATAAATAAATTAGTGCTCTCTATAAATACAATGCACAGTACATGATTTAACTCCTCCCTACACCCAATGTACTATAATGCACTATAGGACCAATTGTGATCGGTCTGAAAGCAAACCGATTATGGTTAACAAATAACATCCAATACTCTAGACCTGACATAGTACATCATGTATATACTAGGGAGTTACTTGGGATTTTACTCCCTGTATGTAACCAAAATGATGGTTTCAATAACCTAGTGCACTACTACCAATAAGGCTTCGCTTTGGATTCAGCTCCATAGTTTGTGCATTCACGGGTTTGAGCTCGCTCTCTACCGTACAAAGTGTAGGAAAATGGGAAAGTACACTCCACATCTAGTATTTGAGACCCAGCTTCCTTTAACTCCACGAAATAAGTCCCACTTGGGATTTGGTTCCTATACAGTGCATGACACCAAAGCTTTTACACCCCAGGCATGGAATGTAGAACAGTAGGACGCGGTTTGGGTCGGAGCCACGTTTCTGTACGCGAGCGATACGGTGACGGCTGAATTGAGATGGTTTACTTTTCCGTCCTGAGCGCGGAATACCTGCGTGCACGCGATGTGTGCAGGGGTTTTTCCAGCGCGTGGTGTTCTGTCTCTCGCTAAGCCGGGAGGCAAAAAAGAAAAGAAAAAAAAAAGCAGAGGGAAAAAAAACTACCGCGAGGAAAGAGAAGAAAAGCACGCGTGGGCGTCGCTCAGGGCTCCTGCTGCGGAACACAACAGCTCGGCGAAGCGAGGCGAGGAGGGACGAGAGCAGCTCTACCGTTTCAGCGCTGAGGTCTCGCGGGAACGCGCACTGCCAGACGTCTGTGGCTCGAGCCAAACCGGGCTGAAACGCGATCCGCGGCAGCGCGAGCTCGCCCGTCGCGCCTCTGTTTGTTCTCCTTCATCTAGCTCTCAGGTCTCGCGCGAAATTTTCCGCTCGCACTGCTGCCGGAGGGGGGGAGGAGGGGAGGGGGTGAAAGCCGTTTAGAAGCGCTCGCGCTTAGAGGAGGGAAAAAAAAAGTGTTTAGTGTGATGAAGCAGCTGGATCGTTCCGCGTCTCTAGACCAGGGGCGTTTCTAGAATACTTGTACTGGGGCACACATAATTTAGAGGGGGCACTGCTAGAGCCCTCTGCTTGGCAATCAGCGTCAGGGGCAAAACTGTGCATAAAAATAAGCCTGCTAAATGCTAAATAGATTACGTGATTTAACATTTAATTGGGCATTACTCTGCCATGGATGAGAAGTGAAGAACAAATGAACAATTTTGTATAAACTAAACACAAGCATATAGCTATGAGCTATCATTACCTTGTCTGCCATGTAAATGACTTTCAAATAATTACGGACGTCCATTACTCAATTCGAAAAAATCTAAAGAAACTTATTCTGCCTGCAAGCTAAAGCCGCTCAAGTTTTTTGGAAAGATGCGGTGTGTATGGGAAATGCAGTGCCTGTGGGGAATTTGCGTGCCGTGTCCGTTAACTTTGCTCTGCTCGGTTTAACAACAAATATATTTGTGCAAGTAAAGGGGCTCGCGCATACACGTGTTCCTTATCTCCGGGCCAAACCTTTCAGACTGGTCAGTAAAACACTTTTCTTTTTATTTCTTATGTTAAACGCATGAATGAGTAAGGCTTTGCATTTAAGGTTCAAATTAGAATTTACTACTACTACTAATAATAATAATAATAATAGGTGCGTGAGACGTGATATGCCCGTCATTTCTATGCTCGTCAACCAATCAGTTTTGGACGGGCTTTTCCAGTTTTAATCTCGATTTAAACTAATCTATTTTCGATGTCATTCACACGTGCACTCTCTCAAGGGCTATCTGGCTGGTTTGAAGGCCCACGGAATCGGTTTCCACTTCGACACACTTCTAAAGAGGTTCCACTTTTAGATCCTCGTGTATGGGATCTACGTAAGCAGACAACTCGGGCCCGCGGAGCCATGCAGGCAGCAGGCGCGAGCTCCCGCTGAGCCGCCTGCGCTATAAATAAACAAATCCGGATAGTGGAGGGCAAGAGGAGGAGGAGGGAGGGAGGGAGGGAGGAAGGGAGGGGGAGTCACCGCGAGGCGAGGTGCGGGCGCGGGGGGGCGGGGGGTGGGGGGGGGAAGCAGGGAAGGGCGTAGACCAAATAAACGGGCCGACGGCAGCAGATATGCGGCCTATTTATTTTCCCCGGCCGACGGCCTGCGATTAAACCGGTCACGACGTGGAATTTCACCTCTTGCGCAACAGATTGCAGGCCACCCACGCCGACGCGCGTCAGTCTGCTGCGTTTTAGATAGGAGCGTGCCCGTTTCGCTCAGGCTCAAAGCGCACGCATAATGCGCAAACGCACAGTCCCAACGGAAAGGCTCCGTTTAATCCTCGCGCACCAAAACTGTTGCGGTTTGCTAACCTCTTGCCCCTTTAAAAGCCCGTTTGGCTCTCACAGAACTTTTGTTGTTATTCGTGTCGCACCGGTGACCTGGATAATCGTTACGTCGCAAATGATTAAAGCGCAAAACGCCCGAAGCACCTTGCAGTCACACATCCCAGGTACCAAAATAGTTCCTCTACGGTATCCTTTCTTCTTAGCTTTTCCCCTTATTTTAAGTGCATGACGAGCAGTAGCCCTGTCGCGACTTGATGTGGAAGAGGAAAAAGGCTGATTAATTGCACAGTCACACGTGCTTGATTAATATCGTCCACCAGCCTTAAATGGAGCAGAACGGAACGGGAAGGAGAGATTCTGAAAAATTGCTCTTATCCACGCAGCAGCTCTTGAGACTAACTAAGAAACGAGTCGTAACGGGTCAAGATTAAACTCGAGCCTCAGTGTGTTCGTTAGCCGTTTGCTACGTGTTGTTATTAGGAGCAGTTGATGTAAGATAAGTTGGCATTAGGTTTGATTTTCTTCTTTTATGACAAGGTTTGGGCACCGGGTTTTTTGTGTCATTGGCTGTTTTAGTGAGTTTTGCTTGTCACGTGGCTACACTTTCTTTCATTTACATTCAGCGAAGTCGACTTGGAACCCCTAAAATCTTACGATCCAGCCACACAGTTGTGAATTAAGAGCCTTGCTTGAGAGTCCACGAGGCAGCTTATCAGTGCTTGGGCTTGAACCCTGGACCTTTGCACTTTTCCCTTAACCTCAACTGTACCATTCTAGTTTAAGAGAGACTTCAAATCAAGAAACATTCATACAGTGATATTTGTCTTTGGACGTGTATGGTTGTTACCCCACGCTTTAACCCTGCTTCTCCTGGGCTACGGTCAAACAATAAGTGCGTGCCCAAATCTGATCTTTTTGCCACATGACACAGACGTGGTATCTCCATAGCAGTATGACCATAAAAACACACTGAATTTGACATTTCCCATTCCGATTTGAACTACTTTCACATGCTGTATTGAAATTCAATGCGTAGCACTGCGACTACAAGTCTGAACAGCCAGATTAGAATCCATGCGACGTTTACGTATTCCAACTCGACGCTCATCAGAAATGTGCCCTGTGGAGAAGGGAAAATGGACGACGGCAGTGAGGGAGGGTTTTCAGTGGTGGGTTGGCGAAGACCTCATAAATTTTTGGGGTGATGCCTCTGCACAAACAAATATAGAAGCGCCAAATCACAGTCGATTGTGTGTGGGGAAATTCCTATAGAAAAAGCCAAATGCAGCAGCAGGACGACGAATCAAGCTTAAGAGCAGAGTTTAGAGAAACGGAGGAGGCAAACCAAAGGATGGCCATTTTGATCGTCTATCTCTGGATGAGCCGGCCACGTAAAGTGTTGCTTTTTTTTTTAACATAGTTTGGTCACTTTGGAAGCATGTAGCACTTAGACCAATGTCTGATACAGGGCATGGAAGCTTAGAACATGGGCTTTGGTCCACTTTGCCTACTGTGTTAATGAGGTTCACAGGGCACTTCAGAGACGTCACTCGACTAAAGGAGCACCTGGAGTAAACCCAGGCAACATCCAGGCTGGCACGCGATGCCAGGTCTCTAATGCTGAGAGATGACAGTGCTAGCCAATGGGCTGTCTAGAAGGTGTGATGTTGTAGGGTTAACACCAAATTGGACAAACTGACACTTGTACACCATAACCTGTACATTGGTGGATTAGCCCTGGCTGTGATGGTGACACTTTCCTCAAGCACTTGTGTTAAGTGTTTACAGCAAAAACAGGGGGGCGTCAAGGTCTCTTGAACAGAAAACCAAACTCTTTCGACCTGAACTAAATGAAATTAAGGATTAATCAGCCTTAGTTTAGTTGCATGGGGTTTGTCACACGACCTCCGCGTTTTAATGGGTGTTTGTCTCCGTGGCTCCTTGTGGTCAAAAGGTGTGACCTCTTTCCACAGAATTCAGTACAGGTGCGATGGTCACAAGTTCTTTCATACTGCGCTGTCCCTGCTATGGTAACTAGTGCAGCCCAGTGTGGGCCATATTAGTACAGGACTAGTACTTCAGAAGGCGTGCCGTTTTTGTTACTCTTTTAACCCGACGTTGTAGACGTTGTAGACGTTGCGCGGTTTGGGACTCAGCCTGCAGTCCAATGAATGTTACGTATTTTCCCGACCGTCTGGCCCACATGCTAAGAATTATTGGAGGATTTCACGACCGTCTGCGTGCGCATAAAACCCCGCGCTATAAAACGCGCCTTTGTTTTTACAATGCACGTTTTGTTTCCGTTACGTGGGAAGCCGACGCCGGGCTCGAGCTCGAAGAAAAAAAAAGGTGTTTACGGAGACAAAAGAGGGTCGCCCTGCCCTAAAAAGTCACCGCGCGGACCTCCTGAACAGAGCAACTTGAACAGCGGACTGATTGAGGGTTCCCCCACGTCAACAAAGACGGTCTCGTGCTAAAAAGCATTTCCGCGAGGGGACACGAGACTCCCGTACAGGGGGATAAAGAACCCACACACCAAGCACATGCTTTTCCACAACCACATAAACATGGATAAAAGTGACTTCAGAGTCCGTCTGCCTTTCGTCCTCGTGAGTTATTTCCACTTCTAGAACCATAAACCGGCCCGGGGGGAGGAAAAAACCGAAATGGCGGTGCGCGCGTGACCTCCAAAAGCGCTTAACTGCAAAGTCGCCTGCACAAGGTGAGGTTAATCTCGGGGAAACGGAAAGAATTTCAAAAGGGCGAGGCTTTATCGAACCAGTACCTTGACATCTCATACCTTGAGGAAATGAAATAACCGCCGTGGCGGTTCGGACCGTGAAACCAGAACACGTGCATTTCCGAGAAAGCCCGAAACGCTTCCACGGAACTAGGCTACGCGACGCGTTTTCGGTTTGAATAGACGCCGAAAATCACAAAGGTCAGCCAGGAGGAAAGTCCCGTAGAGCTGGAGGTCGCGTGGGGGTAAAGAATGACTAAATAATTCGTTAAGACAGAGATTTAGGCTACAGAAACGCGAACGGACTGAGCTCGAGGTGCGTGCACGGCGCGAAGTGAAGTTCGAGCCACCCCAGTCATGCACGAGTCATGTGCAAACGGGTAAACGTGTTTACAAACAACTTTTTTCGGTGTACATTAGAGGAATAAACACTCTCTTAATCTGTGTGCGCGAGGTTATTCGTTTGGAGCAGCGTTAAACACAAACACCCGACTTCAATCCAAATACAGGAGCTTCACGAACACTCCGTAAAGGCAGCAGTCCAAAAGAAGAGACAGAAAGAAGTTCCTACCGTAAAGAACGCGGCGCGTGATGAGTCCGGTGTTTTCCTCACAAAGAAGAGAGCCGTGTTGGGACAGCCAAATTATCCGACCGGAGTCTTTAAAACCAGAGCGACCGGTAAGAGACTTCAGCGTGTCCGAATATCCGTTTAAAGGAGATCCATGCTCGATCTACCCAGATCTCCAAATCCTTTTGTCCGAGCCGAGAGCGAGCTGTGTGGCGTAACGTGAGCGCTAAGGACTTGTCCCGGACGCACAAAAAACACACCTCAAAACTAATTAGGTCCGGTCGCACCTCGCAACGCCATGTCGGGGGCTCGGTGAGACACGGACGAGACGCGGAGCAGTTCGTCCCCACTCCTCACGCGCGGAAACCGGAACACACCAACGGTAGCGGCGACGGCCGAGACACAATCGTCCAGTCGTCAAACGCAGATCTCATTGTTCACGAATCCGGTCTATCAAACGCTGAGCGCTCCTCTCTTTCTTTGTTCCCGGTTAACGGACGCGCGAGATCCCAACGCGCAGCGAAAAGTGCTGTTCCTTCCGCGCTCACTAGCGAGACTGCCTCCCGTTTCGCAGCCTCGCGCTTGCTCTCTCTCTCTCTCTCTCTCTTCCCCCTCTCGCTCTCTCTGATTTGGAAGATGTGATTCGCTTATGCACAATCAGGG